>JAJPGS010000009.1:0-53884 GCA_028654335.1 Alnus rubra | reverse complement strand
TCTCATTTATGTCCTCTTATTAACCGCTTTGTGCGGCCCCTTGAGAGGATCGGATCACTTGATGACTAATTTTCCTATCATTTGTAATTATTTCAGCATTATTATAGTTTGTTTTGTGTCTATTGTTGATGAGCCCACCCATTTTTCGTTCACAGTATCGCTTACTTCTTCTTTTATACCAAGAGTGTGAAAGATTCTCCCATGTAACTATTTTCCTTGTTCAATTAAAAATAAATGAGGTTTTTATTTTTTATTTTTTTTATATTAATTAAATTATATATATATATATAAATTTAAATTGCACTATAAATTGTTGTTCATCTTTCTTTATTTGCATAATATTACAAAAGACGTATATTAAAGTCTGACTTTACGAAGTAATTAATGTTTTTTTTGTCATTAACTAAAAAATTGTTATTTTTATGGAGTCTTTATTTTTTAAGAAAAACATAATCAACCGAAAATAAAATTGAATAGCATAACGAGACTTGCTATTTAGTATACTTTGATCTTCTCCCTTCATTTCTTTTTAAAAATTAATTATTGAATCTGTAAGACCTACATAAGACTCAAGTGTGAATCCTACAGATCTAATGAATGATTTTTAAAATGGGAGACTGATGAAAGAATATAAGAAAACATTTCTTATAATAGAATAAATGAAAAAAAAATTACAAAAGATGAAAGAGGGAAAAGAAAAAGAAAAAGAAATAAATAAAAATTACTTGGTTCATTCTATAACTTACATTCACAGATTAAACCGTTAAAGCCCTAAGATTACATTGTGCCATTATTTCTTAATGAAATTTACAAGAAAAAAATGCTCTTATTTATACGAAATTGTTATAAAGTGAGTATAGTACAAATTATGATATATGTAGATAATATCAAATAAGATTTGAATACAATTAAATTTGTTTACAGTAAAAACTTATTGTTAAATCTAAGGATCCGGTTTCCATGTGGTAGTTTAAACTACCGCATGGGTGCTGTAATGGAAAACGGTACTGTTTTCTACTTAAAAAAATTTGCAAAACTTAAACTTAATAATAAAAAATTTATTAAAATTTAAAAATAATAATAATTAAAACCAAAAATATAAAACCTAAAAAAAAAAAAGAGTGGCCAGCGTTGCCCAAGGAGTGGCTAGCCACCCATTTTTGGCCAAGGGGGTGGCTCCCTTGGCCGATCTGGGGTGGACGAACCACCCCAGTCAACTTTGGGGTGGTTCGGCCACCCCCAAAAGGCAAAAAAAAAAAAAAAAATTAGAGGTTTGGGGGGTGGCCGGACCACCCCCAAAGGCCTTGCCACCCAGATTGGGCGTATGGGGTGGTCGAAACACCCCCAGGCCTTCAGGTGTGGTCCGGCCACCCCCAAAACCCATTTTTTTTTTTGTTTTTTGGCTTTTTGGGGGTGGTCCGGCCACCCCAAAGCCGACTGGGGTGGACGATCCACACCAGATCGGCCAAGGGGGTGGCTGGGCCACCCCCAAACCCTAACTTTTTTATTTTATTTTTTAGGTTTTTATATTTTAGGTATTTAATTATTATTATTTTTATAATTTTTAAGTTTTAATAAATTTTTTATTATTAAGTTTAAGTTTTAATAAATTTTTAAGTAAAAAATAATACCATTTTATGAAAAATAGTATCGTTTTTCACTGCAGCACCCATTCGATAGTTTACCGCATGAAAGCTGGATCCTAAATCTAAAATCAATTAAGTTTTGAATTCAAATTCGATCACTTATTCGAACATTTTTGACCCAATGCCATCATATCCTAACACTTCTCTGGCTCTCTTCCCAAGCAAAAGTATATATATATATATATAATATCAGTAGTTAAGCCAAATAATTGTGCCGGTCAAACTAAAAATATGATAAACACAATTTAAAATAAAATTTGTGTAATGTGTCACATAATGTGTATCACAAAAGTATATTAGAAAAGTTCATAAATATGTGTCAAAATTAATATATTAGCAATGAAACATGTTGGCACTAGTACAACAAAATAGAAATATAAAGGGTTTAAAAATTTAGTTTACGTCTTCTTAGATGAACAAAATCATCAAGTATCGCATCTAAATTGAAACTTTTAACAATTTCTCTTTCAATATAGGCAACTAAACTATTTGTAAGAAATTCATTTTCCATTTTATTGCGAAGTTTTGTTTTAACTTTTTTTATAGTTCAAAAGGCTCGTTTGGTAGTTGCTGTAAACACTGGAAGAGTCAAAACAAGACGAATCAATCTATCAATAAGATGGTATGTCTTCGATTTTTTTTGTCTCTACCAATCCTTGACATTATTCTGCAACGGAAGGCAAATTTTGTAATTTCAAATAATTATACACATCAAATTTAAAATACTTCAACTGAAATCTCAAATTAATTTTTTCCTGTTTAAAAAAATCAATAGGATAATCTCCGTGTACTTCTTGGTTCTACAAAGACTATCTCAAATTTTTACTTCTCCATTTCATTTTCTCATGAATTTTCTGGCTTTCACCACACGATTGAGATTTTTTTTTTAAAATTTGTTTTTTATTTTATTTTTTTCTATGTAAAGTCTTGACACTTGTAGACTAGTAGTAGCTTGAGCCTATTGTAGACTTTTTCTTTTTCTTACGTTATGTCCTTGTACGCAAAGTTTGTCTTACAGACTTACAAGAAAAAGAAAAAAAGAAGGAAAGTAGTGGGGCCAAGTGGGCTATTACTATTAGCATTAGATAAGAGGTAAGACCGTAGGAGACTAGGAGCCATTATTAGCTCTAGCAATGAAAATTTGCCAAGAATTTGTTTGTTTTCTTACTCCAGCAGGCGGCCACGGCTTCTGCGGTGGCCCCTGCTGCCTATGAAATATGAATGCATCCTTCACTGTTAATAAAATCATTTTATAATTATCCATATATCTATATCTATATCTATCTCTATCCCTCCGTTTGTGATTTCGGATGACGTGGCCCAATGGGAATTGGCCTTCCACGCTGGTCCTGGGACGTTGGGTGTGGTAAGAGTACAAATACGAAATTGGGAGTTTAGGCTCCAATTTGTACTTAGAAGACTTGGGACTGTCCATGCTTCACTCATTGTCAGCCACATGCTTTCAGCTCCTCCACTTATTTATTCAAGTCCACCGCCACTTTATGAAGCACTTCGTTTTGTGTTTTTTCCATTGTATCTAACACTATCATTAGCACTAATTAGTTTTTCCCCACTCTCTCTCTCTGTGTCAGAAAGTGATATGTAGCTTATTTTCTTTTCTGGGTCATCTTATATATATACTTTGAGCTTCTTGAGCTCTCTCTACTCTGTTCTTGTTCTTGTTATAGGTGCAATGGCTCTCTCTGCATTTTCATTTCCTGCCCATGTCAACGGGCAACAGCTTCTGGTTCCAAAATCCTCATGGGGAATGGATCTGCTGTGCCCATCTCAGCACAAGCTCAGTCAGGTGTGAAATTATGTATCAGAGTAAATACGCTCATTACATGTTTGAAAGAACACCCGTGTTGTGCTGAACTGTGTTAGGAAAACTGGGTCTTATTCATTTCGTCAAAGATTGAGTTTTTCTCTCTTTTTATGTTGTTTGATTTGGAATTTCAGTTATTTTCAAGTTTGTAAACAACATACGCATAAAACAACTGGTTGTTTTGTTCCGATTAGGTACATGTCAGGAAAAGGCCAGCTGGGGTTTGTGCGTCACTATCAGAGAGGGAGGAGTATCATTCACAGAGACCACCAACTCCTCTCTTGGACACCATAAACTATCCAATTCACATGAAAAATCTATCAATTAAGGTACAAAACCGCAAGCATATAGCTAGTTGAAATTCATTCCAAGAGGAGCTTCCTTTATTTGTATAGAACGTATCTAAATCTTCATACAAATCCTTGATGCAGGAGCTGAAACAACTCGCGGATGAACTGCGGTCTGATGTCATCTTTAATGTTCTAAAACTGGAGGTCACCTAGGCTCGAGTCTTGGTGTTGTCGAGCTCACCGTGGCTCTTCATTATGTCTTTAACGCCCCTCAAGATAAGATATTATGGGATGTTGGTCACCAGGTACCAACCTCACCTTTCTTAGGTTCTTCTTTGTCGTAGCTTTCGTTGAGCAAACTTGTTTATCCTAGCAAAAACACTAAATATCAATTTTATTGTTCCTTTTACTTATTTGCAGTCTTACCCACACAAGATCCTGACTGGAAGAAGAGATAAGATGCACACTATAAGGCAGACAAATGGGTTATCAGGGTTCACAAAGCGCTCGGAGAGTGAATATGATTGCTTTGGCACGGGTCACAGTTCTACCACCATCTCTGCAGGACTTGGTAATTCTTTGTTCTGCTCCAATTAAGTTTTAGAATGCATTAAGTTCAATTGAAAAAAATACTAGTATTAGAACATTAAGTTTAACTGAGCTGGATATGTTCCAGTTTATGGCTGTGTTTATCTTATTGTAAGTTGTGACAACAATTATATGATTCTTCAAAATGAAGAAAAGTGGCTTCTTTTAATGTTTGTTTTTTATGGTTATTTATGGGATGCTGAATGTTTTACATACCTCGTGAACTGATATCATGAAGCTTCTTCATGATATGACGCGCTAACTTCCTTCATAAAATTACCCCACCTTTTCCTTGAAAATACAAACCAATTGACTGTGAATGCTTGCTGATCTCTCAATCTCAATTGCAATTGAGAGAGCATAAAGTTTGGTCTGTTCTTGGTTTTAACTTTTGATATGTTATTGGGCAAACAGGAATGGCTGTAGGGAGGGATCTAAAGGGAAGAAAGAATAATGTTGTTGCTGTTATAGGTGATGGTGCCATGACAGCTGGGCAAGCTTATGAAGCCATGAATAATGCAGGGTACCTTGATTCTGATATGATTGTCATTCTTAATGACAATAAACAGGTTTCTTTACCTACTGCTAATCTAGATGGGCCCATACCACCTGTAGGAGCTTTGAGCAGTGCTCTCAGTAGGTTGCAATCTAACAGGCCTCTCAGAGAATTAAGAGAGGTTGCCAAGGTACACAGAAATAAACATGAGCAACAACAAAGAAAGCACTTTGAATCATAATATCTGATTGAAACTGAGATTACTTTTATTTTGACTGAGATTGTTGCAGGGAGTTACAAAACAAATTGGTGGTCCCATGCATGAACTTGCTGCTAAAGTTGATGAATATGCTCGTGGAATGATCAGTGGTTCTGGATCAACACTATTTGAAGAGCTTGGATTATATTATATAGGTCCTGTTGATGGTCACAACATAGATGATGTTGTTGCCATTCTCAAAGAGGTGAAAAGTACCAAATCAACAGGTCCGGTTCTGATCCATGTTGTCACTGAGAAAGGCAGGGGATACCCATATGCAGAGAGAGCAGCAGACAAGTATCATGGTAAATACAGAACAAAAAATTCACGATAATTTTTTTAATCATGAACAAGGGGGTTGGTTGAGGATCTGGGTATTTACATTGAACCTGATATCTTTTTGATTTCATTTTTTTGGCATTGTTTTTTCTGGGGATTTTCTTAGCATTTGAGTGCACAAAGTGTCACTTGTTGTTCTTACTTGATAGGAACAGACTTGGAAGTACCAAAAAATAAAAAAAATATATAAAAAGTTGTTTATTTCAAATTCTATGCAAAGCAAAGTGACCTCCTTTAAATGCTTTATAAAAGACTTTTCGTGTATAATAGTGACATAAGAGTGAGTTTTCTTGCCTAGCAAATGAATATCCTTGGTTCTGCTTTTGCAGGAGTGACCAAATTTGATCCAGCAACTGGGAAGCAATTCAAATCCAAGGCTCCTACACAGTCTTACACAACATACTTTGCGGAAGCTCTGATTGCAGAAGCAGAAGCAGACAAAGGTGTTGTTGCAATCCATGCTGCAATGGGAGGTGGAACAGGCTTGAATCTCTTCCTTCGCCGTTTCCCAACAAGATGCTTTGATGTTGGGATAGCAGAGCAGCATGCCGTTACTTTTGCTGCAGGTCTGGCCTGTGAAGGCCTTAAACCTTTCTGTGCAATTTACTCATCTTTCATTCAGAGGGCTTATGACCAGGCAAGCCACATAACTTCTTTGACTTTTTTTCTTATCATTGTTCTGTTGAGAACTTGATATAATGATATTGGTGATAGTAGTACTAACTCGTTATGCTAATTCCTTATGATCAGATTATAAAAAATTTATGCTGTGTATTCATACACAGGTAGTACATGACGTGGATCTGCAGAAGTTGCCTGTGAGATTTGCAATGGACAGAGCTGGGCTTGTTGGAGCAGATGGTCCCACACACTGTGGGTCTTTTGATGTCACATTTATGGCCTGCCTCCCCAACATGGTGGTCATGGCTCCTTCTGATGAGGCAGAGCTCTTTCACATGGTTGCCACTGCTGCTGCAATAGATGATCGGCCCAGTTGTTTCCGATACCCGAGAGGGAATGGGTTTGGTGTTGAGCTACCGCCAGGGAATAAAGGCATTCCTCTTGAGGTAACTTTCAACTGAGTTTATGCTGTCTCAATAGTGAAGAAATATTTCAATGCACATCATCTGAAAAAATTGGAAATGGCTGGCCATTTTCTTACAGGTTGGAAAGGGCAGGATACTGATAGAGGGGGAAAGAGTGGCACTCTTGGGCTATGGAACAGCGGTTCAGAGCTGTTTGGCTGCAGCATCTTTAGTGGAATCCCATGGCTTAAGTCTAACGGTTGCAGATGCGCGCTTTTGCAAGCCATTGGATCGTGCCCTTATTCGCAGCCTTGCAAAATCACATGAGTTCTTAATTACAGTTGAAGAAGGATCAATTGGGGGATTTGGGTCTCATGTTGTTCAGTTCCTGGCCCTTGATGGCCTTCTTGATGGAAAACTAAAGGTATGAATCTAAACACATATTGTAGAAATTGATTGAAACACCATATTATGTTTTTTTTCTCTGGACTTACAATTGAACTTAGCTTCTGATAATTCTCTCTGTGCCCCCCTAATAATACCTTTGCAGTGGAGACCTTTGGTACTGCCTGATCGGTACATTGACCATGGATCGCCTGCCGACCAACTGGCTGAAGCTGGTCTTACACCATCTCATATTGCTGCAACAGTGTTCAATATACTGGGACAAACAAGAGAGGCGCTGGAGATCATGTCATAAGAAAATTTAGAAAGTGGGGTTCAGGTTTCACTCCCCCCAACAATGTACAAAACAAATCTGTATTGATCTATCTTTCATGTTTCATTTTATGTATAATAGTAGTGTCAGCATAGAAATGTAAGCTAGCCAATCCAGATTACATCAAACCAACTAGTTAAAAAGAAACAAGGGTTTCAATTATACTCTAATAGCAAAAGCATTAACGAGTGAAAACAAAAGCTGTTGATGCCTCTGTTTTTTGGTCGATTTATTGATCAGGTGTGAATTGCTTGACAATCCAGTACACTTCTTTGTTCTGAAAGTCCTTGCAGCCGCATTGCCTAAAAGTCATGTCAATTTTGGAATAAATACTGCCCGATGATTGTGGATTAAAAAGATATATATTGGCATATTGCCATACATTTGCATTTTAGGTATTGGAGGTATAAATCAGGTGAATATTCAGATATAGGCCTAACACAAATCTGACCTACTTCTTTCAATATCTCTGCCGACTTTCCTCAATAATTCGGCGTTCAAAATAAGTACCCTGATAGCTACCTTAATTACGTGCATTCTATGAACTATTACTTTTGATTAATGAGGCAATCAGCTATTGTTACGTACCTGTACTGCATGTTGGATTATAAGCTTTTGAGATAGGTAGTGATTTAATATGATATTAGAGCTAGAGTTCAAGAGTTCAAATTCTGATTCCATTATTCACCTCTCATTTCAATAAAATATTTCGCGTGTTGGGTCTCATCAACTAAAGAAGAGCTTGAACCCATACATGAGGGAGTGACATCTCTTCTTATCGGCTTAACATTTTAAAATACGTGATAATTTAACAAGAAGTTGGCTAGCATTATTTTAAGTGAAAGAATAACACTTCTATTGCTTTTTCTTGTCTCTTTTATGGTGGAGTGGATGAATAAATCCGTAGAAGAATGGTGTTTGTTGGCAACACGGAATAGGCAATAATGGAAATATGTTGCTTGGCACAGAAAAAGGGTCATTTCAGGTTGGGCGAGAGGGGCACAAATTGGGTACAACCTTTTTCACGCGGTGGATCAATCGATTGACACATGTATAGCAAAAGAAAGAATGGGAGGCTTATTAGAGACAACAAAGAAAAAGATGTCACGTAAGTGGGATTTGATTTATATATATATATATATATCGAACCAATTAGTTGCCTTTTGTCACACTCAGCGTCCAAATTCATGTCAACTATTTAGACCAACACAAACGTTCGACGCGTCCCAAAAGAATCCTCCCCAAACTGGCCACGCGGCCTTTTCCTTTCCTTTCGTTTGTAGTTGGATGTGTCTCATCATTTTAAGTAAACGTGTTATTATAGTTATTATGTGGTAGTGCGTCGTTATGTGCATGGTAGCGGGGTCAGTTTGTTTCATAGTGGGCCGGCGGTTAAGTTAGAGATAAGATCCCTGCTCAGCACTTACACAATACTATTCAAAGTTTTTTTTTTTTTTTTAAGTAGAAGGAAAGAACAACAAATTAAGGAACTAAAAAAGTAGAAGAAAGAGTGGGAATGCAGTCAGAATAACTTCTAGTTGCGGTCCAATTTGCTACATGATGGGCACAGAAGTTTGCACTTCGGTTAATATGACTAGCCAGCCAAGTAGATGAAAGAAGAATTATGGATAGAGTTTCAGAGATGATAGGAGCAATACGCCAGTCTTTTGAATGTTATGGTTTTTGAAGAGCCAAAATAGAATCACTTTCTAAAATAAAAGAAGAGAGCTGTAAAGATAAAGCCAGACGAACAACCAATAGTGCAACACAAGCTTCCCCATAAACAGCTGTGCAAGGAGGACTGATAAGAGAAGAGCACTGTATAATAGAACTAGAAGAATCTTGACAAATTGCGGCCTGAGCAGAAAAAGAATCCCTTATAGCAGTTTCATAATTAATCTTTAAAAAAGGAGCACAAGGTTTCAGCTAAAGAGCAGGAGGCTGTGGGCGCCGTGAAGCCCAGACAGAATGATGTTCCAAAACAGTCCTATTAATAGTAGCAAATAGGACAAGAGCATTTGGAACAATATTATCATGATGAGCTTTATTATGTGCAAACCAAATACTATCACAAGCAATGTCAGCAAATATTTGAAATAGACGAATATCTGAGTCAAGAATACCAATAATACAAGGATTAAGTATAAGTTGAATCCAATCAATCATATTAGCAACAGGTAAAGCAATAGCATCCAAAGACCAAAAAGATTGTTGCCAAACAATACGAGCAACAGGATGAGTAAAGAAAAGATGATAGAGAGAGAGAGAATCCACTGGATAGGAACACAGAGAGCAAGTAGTATCATAGATAGAATTTGGAATGGAAAGGGAGATACGCACTTTAGTAGGAATAATATTCCAGACCATTTTCCACAAGAAAAACTTTAAACGATGATTTAAATTAAGCTTCCAAAGAGCTTTCCAGCAAACTTTGGAAAGAAGGGAGGGGAAAGAAGGAATGCATGAAGAGAGACGGTGATGAGTTGATTTTGTGGAAAAAATACCTGTAGTAGAAGGAGTCCAAAGAATGGAATCAGACAAAGGGTGAAGTCTAATTTTCATAATTTCAGAGACAGTGGAAGGTGTAAAAAGAAACTGCAATAAGCTCTGGCTCCAAGTCAAAGAGGAAGAATGGATAAGATCTGCAATGACTAAAGGATAAGAAGAGCTAAAAGAGGGCAAACAAGGCTCAGGTATAAATTTGAGTAAAGTAGGAACCTAAGGAGAATACCAAATAGAAAGCTGTGAATTAAAATGAGGAATAAAACAAGCTCCAGAAGAGAGAAAAGACACAGTAGATCTAATGCCATTCCAAATCCAGGATCCAGAAGAAAGAGGAGCAGATAAGATATTAGCATATTTAATATACTTCTTCCTGAAGAGATAAACCCAGAGGCAATCATGATGTGATAATAACTTCCAGCCAAGTTTAGAAATAAGAGAAAAATTAACATCTTTCATAAGACGGAAACCCAAACCACCTTGATCCTTAGGCAAACACAGAGACTTCCAAGATTTGAGGGAGAGATTTCGAGATTTGTCCTTTGGAAATTCCTACCAATTTTTTTTGAAAGCTCTATCCAACTGATGACAAAGTCCATCTGGAAGCAAAAAGGTACTCATCACAGAAGAGAGAATAGCAGAAGCCACCACCTTAACCAGAACCGTTTTCCCTACTTGTGATAGAGTTTTAGAATGCCAGTTTTCAATTTTCCCTTGTACTTTATCCAAAATATCCGAAAAAGTAGCCATTTTGAATTTACCAAATAAAATAGAAGTCCAAGATGTCGAGCAGTAGCAGGGGTGCTAATATAAGGAAGAATAGTCTGGATAGCAGAGATCATAGCAGGAGTAGTATTCTTACTAAAAAGGAGATTAGACTTTGTGACATTAACAGTTTGCCCAGACTAATGACTATACTTATCCAAGCAAGTCTAAATAATAGAAGCTTCACTAGCAGTTGCAGTTAGGGCTGATCAAATACCCGCGGACCCGCCCCAACCCGCATGCCCCGCCCCGCCCCAAAAATTACGGGTTTTAGTTGATTTTTTGCGGGTGCGGGTCAAAAACTGGTATACCCGTGCGGGGCGGGGCGGGTTGCGGGTTTTTAAAAACCCCGGGGACCCGCCCCGCCCTGCACATTAAAAAAAAAAAAAAAAAATACAAAACATTTACAATGCTGCACCCCTCCCCCCCTTCATATTTTTCCTTTCTTTTCTTTGTAAACCCTAGCGCTGCACACACCCTTTCGCATCTTCTTCTTCTTCTTCACGATTTCCTACCGAATCATGCGTGCTACATTTGCTCAAATGGAATTATGGAAGTTGATTGGCCTCGCTGAGTCACCGGGAACGGCGAGAAGATCGTCGACGCTCTGAGGAGACCGGGAACGGCTGGTAGATCGTCGACGCTCGCATCAAGAGGCCTCGCCGAGTCGCCGATCCTAAGGTCAGTGACCTCTCAACCCTTTTTTGTGATTTGTTTGAATCTGGGTTTTGTGATTTGTTTGTGATTTTATTGTTTGAATCTGGTATAATGGTATTGTTTGAATTTAATTTTCCTGTTTGGTTCCTGAGAAAATCTAGATGTTTCTAGATCTAGGTATAAAACCCGCATATACCCGCACAACCCGCACCCCCGCCCCGCCCCGCATCACCCCACCCCGCATCACCCCCGCACCGCACGGGTTCTCCCCATTTTGTGCGGTTTGCGGGTGCGATTTTCGCAACCCGCAGGGGTGCGGGGCGGTGCCAAAAAAGGGCATCCCCGCCCCCCCCCCCGCCCTATGCTCAGCCCTAGTTGCAGTTGTAAAAATAACCAAATCATCAGCAAACAACAAATGGCTTAAAGGAGCACATGAACGAGCAATTTTAAAACCACGAAGACTTCTATAGAATAGACGGGAAATAACTTCAGTCCCAATAATAAAGAGAAAGGGAGACAGTGGATCACCTTGCCGCAAACCCCAAGAGGGGGAAAATAAGCCAAAAGGACTACCATTGAGCAGAACCGAAAATGAAGAAGTAGTAATACACAACTGGATCCAATTAATCCATTTTTCATGAAAGCCAAGCTTCTGAAGAATAACCAATAAAAAATTCCATTCCATTTTGTCAAAAGCCTTTTTCATATCAATATTAACAGTCATAAGACCGCCTCTGCCACGCTTAGATTTAAGAGTATGGAACATTTCATGCGCCAAGATAGAATTGTCCTGTATATGACGGTCAGGAACAAAAGTTGTTTGAAAAGGAGAAATAATATTAGACAGAAGAGGCTTGAGCCTATTAGCCAGTAGCTTGGAAATAATCTTGTAAATAATGTTACAGAGACTAATAGGATGATAATGATGAACAGTATAAGTTCCAATCTTTTTAGGGATAAGAGCTATAAAAGTATGATTCTGCTCTTTTAAAAGCTGATTATGCTTGAAAAAAATTCCATATAGCCTGTAGAACAGTATCTTTAATACAATCCCAATATTTCATGTAAAAAAGAGCAGTAAAACCATCAGGACCAGGTGCTTTAGAGACACCAAGACTAGCCAGAGAATCATGAATTTCAGATTCAGAAGGAATAGAACATAGCATGACATTATCAGCATCAGAAATGGAGCATTGAAACAGATCTAGAAGTTCCTCAAAAATAGTAGGAGTAGAAGAAGTAAAAATATCTTTGAAGTGAGAAACAAAACAACCACCAATATCAGTCCGATCAGAAAGCCAACCATCATGTGAAGTGTGTAGAAGATCAATGGCATTTCTCCTACGACGAATTAAAGTACTAGTGTGAAAAAACCTAGTATTAAGATCCTTACAGGTGAGCCAAAGTTCTGTAGATTTAGATTTCCAAAGAGAGTCTTCTTGAATAAGATATTCATTAATCAAAGACTTGAGATGAAGCTCTAAAGATAAATTATAATCAGAAGGAGAAGCTTGTTGGGTAATATCAAGTAAAAGGAGAGTGGAATACAACTTACTCCTAATATCGCCAAAATGATACTTATTCCAATATTTAATAGCCTTTTTAGTGATTTTGAGTTTTTGAGCCAAACAAAAAGAAGAGGAACCATAAACAACAGTAGACCAAGCCTCATTAATCACAATACCACAAGTAGGATCACGAGTCTAAAATTCTTCAAACCTAAAAGGTCTCGAGAGAGAAGGAGAAGGAATAGCAGTATCAAGAAGTAAAGGATTATGATCCGAAGTGTAATCCGGTAAATGAGTATCCGAGATGGCAGGGAAAGCATGCAACCAAGTACTAGAAACGATACCACGATCCAAGCGTTCCTTAATCAAACCATGACCTTGACGATGATTAGACCAAGTATAAGGATTGCCAGAAAAACCCAAGTCTATCATACCAAAAGAGTTCATAAATTGTCTAAAATCATTTTGAGCTAAACCATTGAAAGGCTGGCCACCCAATTTATCCATAGAAGAAGTAATAGAATTAAAATTACCAATACAAAGCCAAGGGACCGAGCTATCAAAACCAAAATCAGCAAGCTGTGACAAAAAATCAGAACCACTTTTCTGATAAGGAGATCTATAAACAAAGGAAATCAAACATTTCACATCAGGAGAATTAGAGAAGCAGTGAACACATATTAGATTATGAGAAACAAACAAACTAGTAAGCTTAATATCAGAGTGCCAAGCAAGCAAAAGTCCTCCTCTAGAACCAGAGGAAGGAGCCTGGACAAATAAAGAGTAACCTAGCTGAAACAAAATAGAGCTAGCCAAGTTAGTTTTAGTCTCTGACAAAAAGATGATATCAGGGTGATTACTCCTGATAATAGCCCGTAGTGCACAAATTGTAGAGGATTGAGATAGACCTTTATAATTCCAGGAAAGTAGAATCATGGGACTGGAGGGGGCATGGTTGAACCAGCTGCCTCTGAAGTGGAGCTAGCAGGAACAGAGCCTGCACCAAGATTAGTATCATCAAGTAACACAAATTGAGTAACATTGCGGGCCTTCCGTGACACCTTATGGACTTTGCGAGCAACAACTGGAGAAACCACAGTTGAAGAAAGAACCCCCATAGGAGCCAAAGATTTCGGTGAAGAAACAACAATAATAGGAGAATGAGAAACTAGAGCCAGGGGGCTATTTGCCATGCAGATGGGAGAAACAGAGCGAGCCACAGAGACTTCCAAAATCAGAGGCAAACTCATCGTAGCTGGAGCAGAATGCAGAAGAGCTGTCAGAGATGAAGCAGCCAAATCCATACGAGCTTGAAGACTCAGCGGAGGACTAGCCGGAGGAGAGAGACGCCGCTTCAGGGGGGAAATGGCATCCCAGCAGCCCCAGGGCTAGGATCACGATTCTGACCAAAAGAAATAGAAGCACGGCTTGGGAAGAACTGCACAAACTCATCTACAAACACCCACTTCTAGCCGGAGATGGCAGGAACACAACCAGAAGAGGACCTAGAGGAGGGGACTAAACCATGAACTGGACCAGTTGGAGTCTTAGGTGGATAAGGGTGAGAGCGAGCTAGGGAGGGGATAGATCCAGAGGGCTTGTGTTTGGGTTGGGGGATAGGGGTATAAACAGGAGGGGCAAAAGAGTGGGCTGGGAGAGAGTGAGAAAAAGGAGATGGGTCATTTAAAACTTTAAAAGGCCTAGGGGAAAAGAAGCAGTTGGGCTATCAGGAAATGTTGATGGGCTAAAAGGATAAGAAGGAAAGGGGCCAAAGAACCGGGTGTGAGAGGAAAGAGGGAAGGCTAGGATAACTGGTAAGGCCCAAGAAGGTGGATAAAGACTAGGGTCCAAACAAGACAGTTTAGAAAAATCAGCATCAGAACAAAAACCCTTACCTCTGTCAGGCACTAAGGGCGAGGGATCCAACCCATACACCGACGTGGCACGTCCAGAACCAAGTGTAGGCAAATAGGAATTTAGAGGGGGCACGTGGCTCGTTCTGATCGGTGAGGCAGAGGGCCCAGAACCAGAGACATCCACAACCAAAACTTACGGAATAAGCTTGCTCTGCAAAGGTCGGTGACTAACCGTGTCATAGTTTGTGAAGAGCACCGGAGAAGCAGAAAGTACAGGAGGCATAAGAGGCGCCTGAATAGCCAAATGAGGAGTCGAAAATGAGCATGGACCCGAAAGAACAAAGGCCCGCAGAGAAATGCCGTACTTATCTTCAGGGCCTTGAGGAGGAGGAGTAGGGTAAAAATTTCGCCAATGACCAACCAGACCACAGAGCACATAGTAATCAACCAAGCGTTCATACAAAAACTGAACCCAAACAGGAGAACATCCAGGATGAGGGAAAAGAAACCTAGGAGCCAAAGGTTTTGAAGTATCAACCTTAACCTTGACCCGAAGATGATGAGTGCAAACAGTATCCCCATGTTCCACATCTAACAGAATTCCAATATGACTACCGATTTGTGCATCGTTCTGGGTAGTCCTATTATGGAGAGGCAAACCATGAATTTGAACCCAAAAGGGGCATAAGGTGAGCTCCACCTCATCAAAAGAGAGCTCCGGAGACCAAGTCTTCAAAATAAGTAAGGAACTCTTGACGTTCCAGAGACCTTGATCCAGGATCTTATCCATATGAGAACGTTGAGAAAGCTTGAAAAGATATTTCTTCTCTGGCAAATCAACAACCTCAAATGGACAAGCAAACTTCCAAACTTGCGTCAAAATCTCATGCACCCAGTAGGCAGATGGAGGTTTAGGAGACAAGATTCGACCAATAAGACAAAATGAATCCTGCTGTGGGTAGTTTAAAGGAACAGTTTCCAGAGAAGAAAGATCATCGCAGTTGAGCGCAGCAGTACCAGCAATCAAAGCCTGAATATTCAACGAAGGAGAAGACATACTTGAAAAGGAAGAAAGCAATAGGCCTGAGCAAACAAAGAGAAAGAAAAGGTTTGTCCAAATAAAGAAAAATGAAGAAGACACAAATAGAGAACAAAAGGAATAAAAGACCTTTCACTAGAGAGCACTTGTTGATTTTTCATCATAATACTATTTGATGTGGTCTTTTGTTTACCAAAATATATCAATAATAAAATTAACCACTCGCAATAGAACGAATCCTTGTAGGATAAGGCTATAGAGAGGGTGTCGAACCTCAAGGACTGCATGGGTATTATTATCAAGCTTATCGAGATTAAATATAACTTAATTAAAAATATGTTTGATTTGGTTTTTGTTTTCTAAAAATAAATGCATAAAAGTAAAAGACATAAATTTAAAGATAGTAGGGATGAGATAAAGAATAGATGATTGATTTCACCACTCACCTCATAACAATGGTCAATCATAAATTAACAAGGAAAATTCATACTATGCATGATATATGACTCGTCTCACTCGAGTAGTCAAGAAATTACCTCTAAAGAATATGTATAATCCATCTTCGGTTGGCACAGACTGTCCACCTAACCACTAAGATGCGGTACGACCCGTCTTCCATAGGCATGAACTAGCTACGTCTTTAATAGGATATACACACAATCAATGAAATAGTATAACCCATATTCGGTTGGCACAGACTGTCTACCTAAATTACACTAAACTAGGGTGTAGTACAATCTGTCTTCCCTAGGCATGGTCTATCTAATCCTCTTGATCATATGTCAATTAAAACCGTTGTATAACAATCATTCACATAATCACAGAAAATATGAAGGATTGAGTTCAATCAATATAAAATACTTTCTAAGACAAGATAAGAAATTCATAATGAATGAATATAAACATTAAAATCAATTCTCACAGTTATACAACTATCATGCATAGAGAAAATCCCAAATTAAAATACAATTAAACCATCGTTACTTGAAAAGGGATACATCAACACCCTATTAGGAATTTAGCCGCTCATCGTAGTGCTGGGATCGCCTCCTGCCATATTCTTCTCCTCTTCAACTTGTCAGGCCTCTGAGAAGAATTTTCTGTCTAAATCTAAGCACAAGCACAAGCCCAAGCACCAAGCACACATTCTCTTGAAGCTTAGGGGTCTATTTATAGGGAGCACACAAGTCCTAGAAGCCTTTGGAATTCAAGAAAAATCGTCTCTTGAGTCTTCTTGTCCAAGTAGGAGATTGAAACTTCAATCCAAGTAGGAAAAGGATTCCAAATTCGGCAAGAATTGCGGTCTTTTATTGCAAGACAATTTTAGCATAGTAAACATTCGAATTAGAGAAAAGCTATTTCTGACATATTTGTTGAATATTTTATTAGATTTCCAACACCACTAATTTCATTGCAATCCGATATTTGACGCAAAAGTTATGATCCAAACACTGAGACATATGCAGAATCCAAATTTGAATCCAATCCGATTTTGACTCTTAGTGGAGAAATTCCGATTTAATCATTCACTTGATTTGATTAAACTTAACTACTATCATATAGGTATTCTATTATGATTGGTTAAGTTTAAACATATCTTCTAGGTCTTCTCAAAGTGTGCTTTAAGCCTAAAATTAATGGAATTAATTGCATCTTTATTTAAAACCTGAAAACATTAAAACAATACGAAATCAAACAAATAACAATGCTAAGGAATTAACATATGCAAGTTAAGGGGCTTGAATGTGCAACATTCAGAGCTTATCACACCCCCAAAATTACATATTGCTAGTCCCTTAGCAATACAAAACAAGAAATAAAACTGAAAAATAACAAGATAAATCATTCTTTCGTGGGATGTACGATTGCATTTAGCGTATGCAACAAGCCTTTTAAACACCTTGGTCTCCCTAGTGGAAGAGTGAAGTCTCGTGATGGTTTGCCAGGAATGATACCCACAAACATTGTTCCTACCATGTTATCCTCAAGAATGCAGCATCATAAAAATAATGGTTCTCATTCATTAGCAAGCTTAACAAAATAAACTTCATCTTCACAATTTTAGAGAATTAAAAATTAAGCTAGTAACATGGCATTATGAGATATCACAAGATTCAATTAGTGTAAAGTGAACTTAACACATAGTCATGTGGTTTCAAAAACTAATCTCAATCATGAATGGTTCAACACTCAAAATTCGCTGGACTCCCATTAGATAAAACAACCAAGGCATATATATTTATTATTATTATTATTATTATTTTTATATATATACAGGCTGTGTAATGCTTAACTCCCTTAAGCTTTCTAATTGACCCATGTAACGAGTGTTAGGTCAATGACTCCCAAACCAGATGGTTTTAGGGCAACACCCTAAAGATTTACTAACTCGAGTAAAAAGGTTACAAAGCTAAACTTAGCCATTTATCAATCAAGGTAAACTTCCACCTTTTGACGCGAATACTCAATGCTTAATGAGGCAAGAGATCCGGTTACTCAGTGAAAAACTCAAAGTGATCAATATTATTCTCTTTTTTTTTTTTTTTTTTTTTTCTTTGCCAAGGTTATTACTCCAACAAGTTACCCAACTGCATCCAAGATATTGATAACAAATATAACTGATTTCAAATTTCATACCCCATAGACTACGTGATAGTGTGCTTGTGAGAATCAAATTGAAACAAGTAATATCTCATGCTACCAAAGAAAATAACAAAACTTCTTAATTCCCTAGTCAAGTGATCATGTGTTCATCATGTTAAGCTCACCAATGAAATACAAATCATGATTTAAGTTCAACCAAATTCTTAGAGATAACATAGCAAAATATTGGACAGTGTTTTGTTCTTCCGTACTGATGAGTGCAAAATAGTGTAATTTTGACCCCTTAATTTACATTTGTTAATCCTTTAGCTTTGTTATTTTCTAATATTTTTTTGTTAGTTTTTGTGTCTTGGTGTTTTGCAGGTCTTTAAGAGAAAATAGCTTTATTTTCGTGGATTAACAAAGGAAAGAAATATTGGAGAGAATAAAATATAAATGAAGAGAAAATAATTATTTTTGTCTTCACTTTGGACCACCAAGCTTTAATTTCTTTCCGTGAAAGTGCAAATCAATTTCTAGACTTGTGGGGACCGAATCAAGCACATATCTCCCTCCAAATTGGGCAGCACACGCAAGTCTTCTTCCACGCACAAGAGAAGCACACATTTAATTTCCTTCCAGAATTAGCCTTGCGAAGCTGTCAAAGAGTGTCGCGGGTCTTTCCAAATTAAGAGAGCTGAAATACCGAACAAGAAAGAATATAACCTGCAGCACAAATCATGTGGAATGGAGATTATTTTCTGCCACACCTGTACCCATGCACGTGAAGGACAGCAGCGAGCAACATCAACATATGATTCTTTCCATAACTGAAGGGACCAAAGAGACACGTTATTTCCAAACTTGGGCAGCACATAATTCTTTCCATGCATTAAAAAGCAGCTCATCTTCTCTCCAATAAGCAGCACCGAACCAGCAGGACCTGATTTCTTACCAAGAAAAGGATCTCTCTTCACGCGTGATTTTCCAAGCTTGGCAACACCAATTTCTTTCCATAGCAAGTCAGACCTAGGACACACACGAGAAGGATGTGCGGTGCCTTAGAGATTGAGAGATGTATTGACCTAGTGGCACTAAAAACCCTAGGACTTGCCTATAAATATCACGCTTTTCTCTTGTAAGGTGGTGTGGGATGGTAGAAGCGAAAAGCCCCTCTTTGTATATAGCGTCTTTGGCTTTTGTTCTCATGCAATTTTCTCTTTTGTAAGTCTTTTATTTTCTTTATGTCTTTAATAAAATTCAGCATTTTATTTTTATCCATGAGTAGCTAATTTCTCAACTAAGGTTGAGGATGAAACCTCACCTTTGAAGAGCAATTATATTTTTATGTGAGTGTATACCATCCGATTTTATTAGATTTAATATTTCCAATATTCTACTTCTTTTCAATTGTTGAGATGAATACTTAGATATCTATTGTGATTTCCAGATATATGTGATGATTTGAGAATAGTCTCATTTAATTGATTGCTTGGATTTTTAACTTGTCAAAACATTGGATATTCATTGTGTTTCGTTCTACGGATACATTTGATGATTTGGTTTAAACCGGATATCTTTTGTGATTTGTACAAAGAACGGATTCAATGAATGATTTAATGAATTTTTGAAGCATAGTAGAATATACAAAAGATTTGTACGGTGAAAACTTCGGATGTGTATTTACGAACTTGAGAATATGTTGTTGTGATTAGGTGGGTGTGGATTCTAAAACCTTAGTACATTTCTCTTTTCTTTTCCCTTTATTTTATTTTATTTTTCTATTATTCACCAAATTCGGAACTAGGTTAAAATAGAATTAGTTTAAATAGAAATTAATTTTTGCAACACAATTCCCTGTGGATACAATCTCGCACTTGCACATACACTATATTGCAAACGATTCGTGCGCTTGCGAGTATTAAAATTTGCACATCACATACCCCCAAACTTGAATCACACATTGTCCCCAATGTGTGTATAGAACTGAACATAACAATAAGAGGATAGGAATACTTGAATGAGCAGATGTGGGGCATATCATACCCCCAAACTTGATTGCAAAAACACATGTCCTAAAAAAGATAGTGATACTCCAACCAAATACTAGTCAAGTGCAACACATTATTGTAAAAATATAAACAAAGAATGAAACAACAATGGAGAAGATAAATCTGGAAGGAGATCATGTACCCTGGCCTGATAGAGGACTCAAGCGTACAAGGCCTGTGCTCAAACCAATGAAGCTGACTCATTTAGTCAAAATATGTGGGATCTGCCAAGCCAACAGAATCCACATCCTTGATGCGCTCAATGCTCTCTGACCCTTAAATTTAAATTTGAAGCACCAATCTTTTCTTCTCTTGGACCAAAGAGAATAAATTTTACCTACAGAAAGGTAATTTCGAATGCCCGCGTATCGAGGTAGATCCCTCTGAGTATTCTTAAGTAGTTTCTGATCCGGAAGGGAATCATGAACTGGAATAGAATGAGGAGAATACACAAGGAAGTTTTCTACCTTGATAGTCTCTTTTTGCTCTTCTAATATCCCTAACAAACTACTCTCCTGACCTTTTGGTAAATCACAAGCAATAGGGGCTCGGGGTTCATATGGCGTCTTGAGGATAAGAGTGGATGATGAAGGAGCCTCAGTGCTCACTTTCTCGCCTTTTGCCAGATGTTGAGCTTGTGGGGCCTCAATTTGCTCCTCCTTCATCTCTTCCACATGAGTCTCGACCACATCTCCATTCTTCATTGTGGTGATTGCTTGCTCATGATAAGAAGTACTCTCATTCACCATGTAGTGTCCATCAAGATTGGTCACCGACTGTCTTTGAAGCTCTTCTTCTTCTCTATTGAGGTGGTTCATGATTTGTTCAAAGTGAGCATCCATCCTGGCTTCCATCTCGGTGAAGAATTGAGGGGTATATTTTTCCTGGTGAGACTTCATAATCTGAGTTTAAGAGTCTCTTATTTGATCCATCTTGCTTATAAATTTCATCGGAGGAGGTGGTTCAGCCTGAGATTGCTGCTGTGGTGACCAGTAGATGGGAGATGGCTCCTCTTCGTGAGCATCCATCTTGGCTTCTATCTCGGCGGAGAATTGAAGAGTATATTGTCCCTGTTGAGATTGTTGTTGTGGAAGCCAGTAGATGGGAGATGGCTCCTCTTCGTGAGCTTCTATCTTGGCAATGGATTCAGAGTGAGAGTTCAATGTCTCACCGAGAGAGGTCACTGTCTGAGTGAGTTTCTGATTGATCTCACCCATAAGTTTCAATATCTGAGCTTGAACGTCAGAATCTGATTGAGGTGATGGTGTAGCCTGAGAAGAAGGCTGCCAGTTATCCTCAAAGTCAGCACAATATGGAGATGATTGCCATTGCTGGTGGGGAGGATGGAAGTTAGATGGTGGATAGGCCGTTTGATCATTGAATTGCGGATATGCTTGATGGTACAGTTCATGAAATTGTGGAGCATAATTTTCAGGAGCTTGAGCTTGCCACGAGATATTAGACTGGTTACTCCATGCCGGGTCATAGGAATCAAAGTAAGGCTCATTCCTCGGTCTAGAGAACTGTGTGTTCATATGCTCATAAGAATAGTTAGAAAATTGTCTTGTAGTTGGACAATCTTTAACATGATGATAATGACTATAGCAATATGAACATGGTTCGTGGGGGGTTGGAATGCCTCCCCACATGAATTAAATTGACAAAAATAAAACAAAATAACAAAAGAAAATAAAAACAAAAATTGAAAACAAAAAAAAAATAAAAAATAAAAAGAAACCAAAATAAAAATAAAATAAAATAAAAACAAAAAAGAGAATCAAGTTAAATTCAATATTTAAAACTTAATAACATAACCGTTTGCAGTCCCCGGCAATGGCACCAAAAATTGATGTGGTCTTTTGTTTACCAAAATATATCAATAATAAAATTAACCACTCGTAATAGAACGAATCCTTGTAGGATAAGGCTATAGAGAGCGTGTCGAACCTCCAGGACTGCAGGGGTATTATTATCAAGCTTATCGAGATTAAATATAACTTAATTAAAAATATGTTTGATTTGGTTTTTGTTTTCTAAAAATAAATGCATAAAAGTAAAAGATATAAATTTAAAGATAGTAAGGATGAGATAAAGAATATGGGATTGATTTCACCACTCACCGCATAATAATGGTCAATCATAAATTAGCAAGGAAAATTCATACTATGCATGATATAGGACTTGTCTCACTCGAGTAGTCAAGAAATTACATCTAAAGGATAAGTATAATCCATCTTCGGTTGGCACATACCGTCCATCTAACCACTAAGATGCGGTACGACCCGTCTTCCCTAGGCATGGACTAGCTACGTCTTTAATAGGATATACACACAATCAATGGAATAGTATAACCCATCTTCGGTTCGCACGGATTGTCTACCTAAATTACACTAAACTAGGGTGTAGTACAATCCGTCTTCCCTAGGCATGGTCTATCTAATCCTCTTGATCATATGTCAATTAAAACCGTTGTATAACAATCATTCACATAATCACAGAAAATATGAATGATTGAGTTCAATCAATATAAAAGACTTTCTAAGACAAGATAAGAAATTCATAATGAATGAATATAAACATTAAAATCAATTCTCACAGTTATACAACTATCATGCATAGAGAAAATCTCAAAGCCCAAAATTAATGGAATTAATTGCATCTTTATTTAAAACTTGAAAACTTGAAAACAATACAAAATCAAACAAATAACAATGCTAAGGAATTAACATATGCTACATTCAACGCTTATCACTATTCAAAGTTTAATTTGTCTAAACAATACTTAATAGTAAACCTTGCTATTATCCTTAAAAAAAAAAGCTCTGTAGCGGTTATTTGCATAAAGAGAGCGAAAAGGAAAGCTTTGGTTGTAGAGGAGGGTAGGGTTTCGCTTATTTAGATTACGGTAGGTGTTATTTCTATCCTAGGGCGTCTTCGGCACCTTGGAGGAGAGGGGTTTTTTTTTTTTTTTTTTTTTCTCATCCTGTTTCTGGGATGGAGAAATTGTTTTTATGTTTTTTTGTTGTGCTTTCTTCTGTTGGTTAGTTGGGGCATACTGACGGAGGATCCCGATTTGATGCATGGAGTCCAGTGCCGATGTTGAATCAGATGGGGGTTTTTTTTCTCGTCCTGTTTCTGGGATGGAGAAATTGTTTTTATGTTTTTTTGTTGTGCTTTCATCTATTGGTTAGTTGGGGCGTACTAACGGAGGATCTCGATTTGATGCATGGAGTCCAATGCTGATGTTGAATCAGAGTGGGTCTCCATAAAAAGTCAAGATTTGTGTTTCGGTGAAATCTAGAAGACGATGAATTCCAAGGATTTGGCAGCTTTACTTGGTTTTGCTGGAACTGAAGTTATTACAGGATGTGGCTATTGGATTTGTTGGAACCAATGGAGCCGATTGGTGCACAGGTTTTCTCCATGGAAGCCTGCAGCGACGACAGCAAATGGATCTTTGATGGGATGGAGGTTTGGGTGAATGAGCGGTTGCGTTTCTTCAGTAACCGCTCTCTTGCACAAGGGGCCCCAGGCCAAGGTTTTCGAAAATGCTACGGTGTTGAAACCGTCCGATTTTATGGAAATTATTTCGGTGTTTTAGCAGTTTGTGCACCCAAACCGTCGAGCATTAAGGGGAAGTGTGGGAATTGGTTTTGGCCCCTCTGACCAGTACAGTTGAAGGTGTTTCTGGTTCTTTGTTTGTAGTTTGTTTTCCTTTGCAGTCTGCTTTGTTTTTTTTAAGATATAACCTAGTCTGTAAAAGCTATTTTATAGCTTTGAATGTATGTCATCTCCTAGATCAAATAGAGGTTTATGTCCCATAGAGGCATTTTCTGTTGTCTAGGTTTTTTAGTAGCTGTGGTCTGTTATGGTCTAAATCTGACTTTGCCTGGGTGGAGAAAACTCTACCCTTTGTGCCTTTGACTTAGTTTATTAAGGAATCTTTGTAACCCTGGACATTCGACCGATTTATTGGAAGGGATCTTTGAATAAAAAAAACACTTACACAATACTGTTGACGTGTACGTTATTTTTAATTTTTTTTTTCTTTTGGATCGAAAAATGAAACACGCTTTCTGTGTGTGTGTGTGTGTGGAATGGTTCCCGGCCGGTTTGCCTCTGCAACTTCTGTCCAGGAGGAGGCCGTCCTTCTTTCTCTCTCTCTGGTTGGCAGTTTCGTTTCTCCGGCAGATTTGGCGGCCGGACTGTCTCTGGAAAAATAAAAAAAGGTACTCTCCGACTCTCTCTCTCTCTCTCTCTCTCTCTCTCTCTCTCTCCGTTGAGCTAAAATTTATAAGTATGTTACAATCCTGGTGTCTTACTCCTTGCCTCATCTTTCTTCATTTCTCTTTCTCTCTCTCTCTCTTCTTTTTCTTTTTTCCCTTTCGGTGAAGATGTCTTGGTTAGGTAAAGGTACCCTTAAGGTCGACCAAAACCAGATGTTGCTGGATGAATTGCATCAAAATTCCTATAATGAGTATGAGCAGATTGCCAGGCTCACTTTACAGTCTTTACTTAAAACTTAGAATCAATACACTACCTTAATTAGAATCAATCCCAACAAAGTTATAGCCTGTTGTAAGGGTCTTATAGCCTTTACAACGAGCACTTGGTCTAGTGTTTCTTTTTCATATTTTGAAATTTATTTAAAGATGCCCATCACTTAGCATGCATAATAGTGATTTGATGTTATGTGATGATATCCAAGAATTTTCTAACAAAGGAATGTGTACAATGAGGAAAACAAATCATGTGTGAATTAGGTGAATTTGCTGATTGATCATAAAAATTTGTTATCCATATTGGTAAGCCAACACAAATACCAAGAGGCTTTCATTATAGCCTTACAAACACGTGATGTATCAATTGTGAACAGGCTATGCTCCCAAGTAAATTTTTAGAATGACTTGATAGTATTGTGTTAGTTATTGAAATTTATCCATTTTAGAAGTTTGGATATTGAAGTTGATATTTTTAGGTTGATCTAACGGTGGGTCTTGACTATGGACCCTCTCCCTTTGATCCAATAAGTATTGCTCCAACTATTGTAGCTATTACCTTATTGTATCAATACCAACCCAGCCGAAATAATTGCTTGGATGATAGATGTTTTTAATTCCATAATCCCAACTGACCCTGCAATTGAAATACATGTGTGGCCCATCTTCAATGAAATCTATGCCACACTCAACTATCTAAGTGTCCTGCCCATAATTACCGATGCTGTGCGGTCAATTATCCGCCTTCTGATGAAGTCATTACTTCCACGTTGAGACCAATGTAATAAATAGTTAATGGTATTTGATGTACATTTTGGTTGTCATTGAAGATGGATGTATATTGGTGTATATTGATGTACATTTTGATATATATATATATATATATATATATATATATATATATATATATATTTGATGTGAATGTATATTTGATGCTGAATGTATATATATTTGTACAGTTAAGCTACTGAATGTATATTTAATATACATTTTAATGGGCATTTTGATATCAGTATTTTGATATACATTTTGATGGGCATTTTGATATATACATTTTCATCAATGCTGCCATATTTGGTGGAAGTAACCACGTATTTTTGGGTACTTTATTCCTCTCATGTGTTTTCCTTATGTAGACATGCATACAGTATGTCATCTCTGCATTTGGGATGTCTCAGTAGGTGCCGATAAGCTATACCGACTTACTGAAGCCTTTTGCCACATATTCCAGTAAATGTTGGATCAAGTAACCTATTTGGCATTACTATTGTGTAAAGTGATGAACACATGGTTTAAAAGTTTTGCTACTAATTGCTTGTTTTTGGAGTAGCTGAATTCTCTCTCCCATACAATATGTTTTTTTGTGTATGTTTCTGGTGTACAGTGGTTGTTAATGGTGTATTTCTGGAATTTACTTTGGCACTGAATTTCCAGTTTGACTTGAGCCTTAAAGGTATATTATGATAAGCTCAGTATTATAGAAACCAACCATTTTGTTGGCAATCCAACTTGAGCTGTGTACTTTGGAATGTGAATCACATATGCAAATTTTAGTGCATAATTCAATTCTTATTCTTCTCAAACATCAACAGGGCACACAATTTTGGCATAATCCACTTTGTTTCACTCAAGCACTCTAATTTGGCAACACATCATCAAACTTGACACCAAATTTAAACAGTTTACTAAGGTCCATTTAAACTCTGAGGTTCAAATAAAAATTTACTACAAAGACAGAATTTTATCAAAATATAACATAGTAAATAAATTAACAATGAAAAAGTGTACGAGTTTTCATCTTTAACATATTTACATCCATTTACCCGCGGTTCTGAAACCAAACTTCAATCTTTTTGGGCTCAATGTTGCCTTCGTAAAGAGCTAAAACATTACAGAACAAAAATTACAAGAACAAAAAGAAAAGGAAAAAAAAGCACAAAGTAGTGCCAAAACAACAAAAAAATACATTGCAACGTTGTTTGATCTTTTTTTTTTTTTTTTTTCTAATGATTATAATAAGCATTGGGAATGCTATAATTTTACCCAATGCATTTCGTAGAACGGTAGCATTCTTATTGTATAAGGAATTTATAGGGAATCTATTGTAGATGATTTTTAGTATTTATTTATTTTTTAACATTTTTCCTATATTTAGGGAAAAGAATGGGTTATAGGGTATCTACTAGGAATGATCTTAGAGTCGAACGACTAGGATGTGGGTCTATTATATTGTTAATGTATTTGTATTTAAAGTCCATTCTCCACTTCAATGAGAGTCCATAAACATTACTAAGTGTGGAGGCCTGGTTCTAAAGTCCCTCGAAAAGGCTTGGTTCTAATTCCTAAAAATCAAACATAAAATCGGTTACTCAAAAATACATAATAGTTTATCGTCTTCCTCATCCCCTCCCACATGATGTCTCTACCACCAGTCTTTTTTGATTGGGTTATCCTTTACTACTTTTTCCTTTATTGTTTTTTTCTTCGAGTTTTGGAGGTAAGATCTATATCCATCCATCCACCTCGGTCATCCACGTGTCTAACTCCTCTCCACCTTCATCGGTTTGCCTTCTTCCTCCATATGGCTTTTGTCCCTGCGGGTGTACCACATGCACCTCCTTAGCATGCATGGGCTACAGGTGCCACCTCTACCTTGGATCTTTCCCAATAGATCCAAGGTCCCCTTGCTCTTTTCTAAAAAGCCTTTTTGGTTCCCCAAATTTTTCTAATCTGGATCTCAGCTCAAACAACTTTTGATCTGGTTGGACATCAGATTTATCGTCTTGGTAGGAGATCCCTTAACTGTTGTATATGTACCTCTTAGCCTTTCCTTTTTTATGGGGTTCTCTTGTTAGCACCCTCGGTCAAGCACCACCATTAGCTTCGCTACCGGCATTCCTGCTCAACCTTTTCTTTCGAAGTCTCCATTTGGAGTAGTGAGGTGCTAGATGTTTATCTAGATTGGGTTTCTCTAATGTTTGCTTTAGTAGTCAATGAATTTGCCAAATTTTGAATAGATCTCACAAAATCAATTGTAATTACTCCATCGGTGTGTAATTGCCTTACATAACTATGCCTTAAACCAATATGCCTTGATTTTCCATTATAAATATGACTTTAAGCCCGTGACAATGTTGTCTGAATATCATAATGTAAAGAAGCAGGAGGCATAGGTTTAGGCCACAAAGGAATTTCCATTAATAAATTCCTTAACCATTCCGCGTCTTTGATACAAGAATCCAATGCCACAAACTCTGCTGTCATGGGAGAGTCCGTAATAAAGTTTTGTTTCTTAGAACTCCAGGAGATAGCTCCTCCACCGTACCAAGAGTGAATATCCACCCACTGGTTGATTTGTGATCATCGTTATCCGTGATCTAACTAGCATCTGTATATCCTTCCAATACTGTAGGATACCCGCTGTACCATATTCCATAATTAATGGTTTTCTTTAAATATTTAAGAATCTTTTGTATAGCAATCCAATGAATATGACTAGGGTTACTAGTATATCTATTCATTTTATCAACTGTATATGCAATATCAGGTTTAGTACATGTCTTGCATACATCAAACAACCAATAACTTTAGCAAATTCTAATTGGTCTACAACTTTACTAGTATTAGGATATAGTTTCATGCTAGCATCAAAAGGTATAGTCACATATTTACAATTAAACTGATTAAACCTTTTAAGAACTTTTTCAATATAATGTGATTAAGTTAGAATTAAACTTCCATTATTTCTAATAATTCTTATACCAAGAATCACATTAGCAACACCTAAGTCTTTCATGTCAAAATTAGAAGACAAAAAAAATTCTTAGTATTAACAATGCTATCATAATCAGTACAAAAAATCAACATGTCATCAATATATAAACATATAATCCTTGATTTTTATAAAACTTACTATAAACACATTTATCAGAATCATGGATTTTAAAACTATTTGCAATCACAGTTTGATCAAATTTTTCATGCCATTGTTTAGGAGCTTGTTTAAGATCATAGAGAGATTTAACCAATTTACAAACTTTATGTTCTTGATTAGGCAAAACAAATCCCTCTGGTTGATGCATATAAATTTCTTCTTCAAGCTCACCATTTAAAAATGCAATTTTAACATCCATTTGATGAATATCAAATTTATAAATAGATGCTAAAGCAATTAATGTTCTAATAGTAGCAATCCTAGCAATAGGAGCATAAATATCAAAATAATCCAAACTTTCTTGTTGTTTAAATCATTTAGGAACTAACCTTGCTTTGAATTTTTTTTATGGTTCCACCTACCTTCAATTTCCTTCTAAAAATCCATTTCCAACCAATAGGAATGGAACCAGGGGGTAAGTCTACTAAAATTCACGTGTTATTACCTATTATAGAATCCATTTCATCATTAATGGCTTCCTTCCAAAATGCAGAATCTTGAGACTTCATAGCCTCTTCATATGTCAAAGGATCCGATTCCATATTAGGTGATATCATCTTTTGTTTATAAGATGAATATCTAGATCATTCAACCAAATATACAATGAAATCTGGTTCAAAAGATTTTTCTTTTCTCATTCTTTTGCTCTTTCTTATTTCAAAAGGCTCATTTGGCTCACCAGATTCATTGTTATTTCTTATAGGTTCCACCATCTTATCATTAATAGATGGAATTGATGTGAACCTATTTTCATAGAGTCCTGCATCTCTGGATTCTATAACAGTATTTACCTCAATAGAAAGATTAGGTTCAACAGCTAAGAAGTTATAACCTTTACTGTGTTGTGCATAACCCAAGAAAATGCACTCAATATCTTTTTGTCCCAATTTCTTGATTTTTGGCTCAGGTAATCTCACAATAGCCCTACACCTTAAAATAACTAATGTTGGGTTTTCTTTTCTTCCATAATTCATATGCAGTAATCTTGGATTTCTTTTGAGTTATTCTGTTTAACATGTAACACGTAGAAAATATAGCTTCTTCCCAAAAACTTTTATTTAGTCCATAATTACAGAGCAAATCATTTATCATTTCAACTAAAGTTATGTTTTTCCTTTTTGCAACTCCATTTTGTTGTGGAGTATCTACAATTGATGTTTCATGAATAATGCCTACAGATTCATAATATGAAGGAAAATAATATTCTCATCCTCTATTAGATCTGAGGCATTTAATTCTAACATCACATTGATTTTTCACTTTTGTTTTGTAAACTTTAAAATTTTCTAGAACTTAATCTTTTGAAAACATAAGATAAACATAACAGTATTTTGAAAAATCATCAATGAAGATTACAAAATGCTTTTTGCCTCTTGTAGGATTACTATCACAAACGTCACCATGTATAAGTTGTAACAAAATAGAAGATCTATCAATTTTTGGAAAAGGTTTTCAAGTAATCTTTGTTTGCATGAAAATTCTACAATTATCAAATATATCATTTACAGATTTAGGAATCAAATTTAAAACAGTTATATCATGCATTCTTCTAGTATTAACATAGCCTAATCTATTATGTCATAAAGAAATTGAGTAAACCAATTAAGTAGAATTATTAACTTTATTAATACGGTTCAACTTAAACATCTATTCAAATAGATAACCCTTCCCAACAAAAGCACATTCTTTAGTCAGCACAAATTGATCTGACTCAAAGACAGACTTAAATCCAAATTTATTAAGAAGACCTCCAGACGCAGGGTTCTTCCTATTTTTTGGTGCAAAATATACATCAGTTAAAGCCAGAACTTTTTCATAAGTGAATTCAAGATTCATTGTTCCTTTGCCCTGGACAACAACAATGAAAGAATTTCCCATAAAGAGTACACATCCATCCTCCACTGTTTCAAAGGTCTTAAAGACACTCCTATCATTGCATATGTGCTTTGTTGCACATGAGTCAATCTACCATGAACCACCTTCCTCGACCATAAAGACCACGAAAATAATTGCCTCAAACTCTTTCGAGTCAGAAGCTTGCTCTTTTTTCTTTTTTTTTTTTTTTTTTTTTTTTTTTTTTTTTTTTTTTTTTTTCAGAAAACAACAGTCCTTCTTAAAGTGGCCCGGCTTGCCACAATGGTAGCAACCACCCTTATTTTTCTTCTCATGGTTCTGGTTCGGCTTTTGGTTCTTAAAGTTCTTCCTCTTCTTCTGATTGGGCTTTTTGAATTGAGAGGGCTGCTTTGAAGAAGTCTCTTCCTCCACCATATGCACTTTCGATGACAGAATTCCTTACTCTTCATTTTCTTTGATTTTCAATTCTTCCTTAATTTGAAAGTGCTGGCCTAACTAATCAATAGTTATCTCCTCCTTTTTGTGTTTCAGAATCTTTTTCTGTTCTTTCCAGGAGGGAGGAAGTTTATCAATGATAGATAAGACAACAATTTCCTCATTCATTTTTGTGTTATGCTACCCAAATTGACTCAAAATATGCAGAATTTTGTTAAATTGTTCAACAATAGGTTTAACATCAACCATTATGTAATTCATAAATTTATAGGCAAAGAACTTCTTACTTGTAGCATCTTCCAAAAGATACTTAGCCTCGAGTGTATCCAAGATATCTTTGGCTTTTGATTTGCTTTGGTAGATGTCAAACAGAGAATCCACCATAGCATTGCAGATGTGGCCCTTGCAAATGTAGTCCTCCTGCTCCCATTTCATCCTTGCTCGAGTATCAGCAATCGTCTCGTTCTCATGTGCTATAGGTTTGGGAGTTGTAAGCACATAAGCCACCCTCAATACAGGAAGGATGATATGCATATTCTTCTTCCATCACTTGAACGAGGATCCATCAAACCTTTCAAGTTTGATAAAGTCAGCAACAAGTTCTTTTAGAGATTGTGGTGCCATTGAAGCAACAAATAATTTCTTAAGATTGTTAGAAAAAAGTAAAAGAAAGCATAAAAATGAAATGCTCTTAAGACGCGTTACAATGTGGCTTTCCTTAAGAAATTATTTGCCCCACCAGAAAAGGTATGCAAAGGGTTACATCAAACATTTTTCTAGGATACAATGGAGCACAAAATCCTCTGTTTGTTTAATTGCGTTTTGCACAAACAAAAAATAAACCAGAATACTTTTAGATTTTCTATTATAGCAAGAAACAGAGACTCAAAATTTAAATACATAAGGTATCAGGAAAAAATAGCTGAAGATGAAAGAAAAATTGTTATTTTTTTAATAACTGGACAACAGTTACTTCTGTATTGTGTTGAATAACTACTAATTCAACCGTCCATAACTGCTTAAGTAACAGTCATAAATTGCTATTTTAACATATACTTAACTCTGACCATCAGATCAAATAACTATTAATGATTATTTAATAATAATCATTAGATCATTATTATTTAATCTCAATTGTTACATAAAATGTGATTTGACCTTATAGTTTACTTTAGTGACGGTCCAGTAAATCCAACCATTGGATCTACTTAGATCACTCTGATGCTTCGTGCCAAGTGCGCCATTATCGCCCTACAGCCCACTGCCATACGTGTGTCCAGTGCTTCGCACCGTACTAGAGTATACACGTAAGTGCATACATCTAAGCATATATTACTTTAAATGCTTAAAGTGTGTTGGGCCTTATAAATGCTAACTACACTTTTTCTTTTTTCTATGTGGGACTATCTTTATTTAATGTTCTTTAATACTTTCTTTTTAAAACATTCCTAAAACACAAGATAAATATATATACATATTAATTTTGAAAATATTTTAACAATAAACTCATTTGAAGATTCATCATAATGTACTTTTGTGATGGCTTTAATTCATTTAAGTATATATGTGTGTAGCCAATATTATAAGAGAGAACTTCACTTTTAACCCCTGATCTTTTATTACTTTTGAAAAAATGCATCAAAATTTTAAAAAATGTCAATTTAGGGTATCTATTTTTCAATTTCAACCTTCTGTTAGAATTATCCGTTAAATCAGGTCAAAATTTTTAAAATACCTATTTTTTTTTTTTTAAAAATAAAAAAAATTTAGGTATTGGTAAGAACTTAACAGAATTTGCAAAAATATCCATGTTTGAATATTTGAAAATTTTAAATTTTGGTTTTTTTTTTAAATAAAACATAGGGGTATTTTGGAAATTTTATTGGATTTAACGGAAAATTCTAACGGAGGGTTGAAATTGAAAAAAAATAAATTTGAAAGATGAATACCCTAAATTAACACTTTTTAAAGTTTGGGTACATTTTTTGGTTAAATACCCTTTTAGTACCTGAGTTTTGATAACTTTATTTTTTGGTATTTGAATTTCAATAAAGACGGGCTTGGTACTTCCATCTATTTTTTCGTCCAATATTTAACGGCCCGCCACGTGTCAACCGCAGCGGTTGACACGTGGCACTATATATAAAAAATAAAAATCTTTAAAAATTATAAAATTTAAAAAAAATTGAAAAAAGGCAAAAAATGAAAAAAGAAAAAAAAGAAGAGGGGTGGCCGAACTACCCCCAAGGCGTTATTTATTTATTTATTTTTTTGCCATGTGGTGGTTCGGCCACTCCAAACGGGCGAAGATGGTGGCTGAGCCACCCCTCCTTTTTTTTGTTTTAATTTTTTTAAAAAAAGTTTTTACTATATTTTTTTAAGAGTTCTATTAATTTTTAAAGATTTTAATTTTTAATTTTTTTATATTGTGCCACGTGTCAACCCTCAGACACATGGCAGACCGTTAAATATTGGACGGAAAAATAGACGGAAGCATCGCATCTATCTTTTCTCAAAACTCAAGTACCATCTGCGATACAAATTGAAACTCAGATACCAAAAAATAAAGCTGTTAAAAAAACTCAAGTACTAAAAGGATATTTAACTCTTACATTTTTTTCAAAACTAATGAAAGATTTGGATTAATTTGTAAATGAATGAAACATACGTTAAAAATTTGCTAACCCCCACCCCTCTTCCCGAAAACATATGAACTACATTCTGGTACAAATAATTAACCTCTACAAATAGTACTGCAATTTCATCTGTGAACCCTCTACATAATGGAACACGCATTTGGTTCTCATCGCTAAACATAACTAGCAGTCCGTTGATCTCCTTGCAATAATCAAACGTTGGTGGGTCTGAAACAAGTTTTGAAACTTCTTCTGGAACCAGATCCTCTCCGTTGGATGCAGTCGGTGTCTTTTCTTTGTTCACTACCATCTCTACTCTCTTCCCTGTCTTCTTTTTTAGTTTCTTCAAAACTTTTTGAGGATCAAACCGACCCGTTACCACAACCTTATGCTTGTTCATGTCTGTTATAAACTTCTCCACCCCTTACAAAAAACAAAAATTATACGAATATAATATTAATTAATATTGGCTTTGTTAATTAAAAGAGAGAGAGAGAGAGATCATGAGATGAGAGAGTACGTACGTACCTTTGAACTTGGAGATGGCTTTAGCAACGGTTCTTTCACATGCATTACAATACATTGAGACTTTAAATTCTGCAGTAACAAACTTAAACATAGAAAAGAAGGAAATGTGATTCATTTCGTGAATCTAAATCTTTAAAAATTAAGAAACAAAGAAAAAGAAATAATGGTGTTAATTATAAATAAAAACTAAAGAAATATTTACTTTTACTTCCTCCTTTTTCTTCTTCTTTGCCATCGGAACTGTTATGGTATTTTTTATGTTCAACTTTCCCAAAGGATATGATATATATATATATATATATATAGTTCTTCTAAGGAGATAAAAGCAACGTTTTACGCGCACATTTGTCACAAAAACTGCCTTTAATATATAGCCGGCCAATTTGATTGGCAAAGACCACTTCTTACAGTGGTGATAATAATAGACAATATTCGAAACAAAATGACTATGAAACGACCATCCAATTTAGGCGTTGATGACTTGGCAGTTCTTTCTAATCTGTCTGGTACTGTCCCTTAAGTAATCCAATCGATGGCACCCATTTGTATCATCGAGTGAGCAAAGAAAATTAAGGGTGCGTTTGGAATTGCGATTTCGTAGGCAAAAAATAATATTTTAAACCAAATTGTGTAAAATGAACCATTTAGAAATTGCGTTTTTAAAAAATTGCTATTTGAAAACGCAGAAAACTGTTTTTTCAAATCCCAGGTAAGTGAGTATTTTTTGAAAACGCAGAATTTTAAAGGCTAGCATGTGATTTTGAAGGCAAAATTCATAATTTTCAAATCGCACATTTTAAAATTCATATTTTTAAATCGCACTTTTTGAAATCGCAAATTCAAATGGACTCTAAACATGAAGATTCTGAAAAAATTTGCTATATGGGCCGAACGTGGGTCGGTGAGTAGGGCTTGTAATAAATAATATTTGTAGATAGATATCTATCAAAGATGCATGCATGCATATATATGTTGAGTGGCTTCATGAATGATAAAGGCTTTTTCTAATGAACTTAATCAGGAGGTTTAATTTAGATCGAGCATTGTGTACGTTTTCAAGAAATTTGCATAAGCTGGATCAAGAGTGATAAAATATAACTGTACGTACTAATAGTGTAACGCCCTGACCCGTTAGGGTTAGGTTCATCTACTTCATCGATCTCTCAGAGATGCAAAAAATTATAAGGTCAATTAGAGCAATATATATATATCTAAATGAATGAATTTAAAATGCACAATAAAAGATACCATTTATTAAAATTTCAATCAATTAATGCCGAAACGCACAATCAAGTTCTAAAATAAATAACAAAATTATTAAAAATCCTTCTTTGTGCAATCACACTTATTTAAAATAAAACTTAGGTTCCATATTGGACATGAACCCTACTCCCACATCTTAGCCTCCTAATCTTTGCTGTTCATAAATTGAAAACAAAATATGAAAATGGGTGATTTTCGTGGTTTAGGGATAAAAAAATGACTAATTGTTTTGCCTTGTCATTTAATATATATCCGACTCGAAGACGCGTGTCGAGAAACAAAATTTTCTCGTCTTTTACGAGTATACGAAGTAAATTTTTTAATGTTGTTTACTTAGAAACGATGCTAATTTAAAATTCAATTTTAAAGAAAACGACATTAATTTAAAAAATAAAAAAAGAAGACATAAATGTTGGTAAGAAATTAAAAACTGGTAAAGCTAGTTGATGGTCTGTTAATACATGCACTAATACTGCCACTTTGACTCAGAAACAACAAAAAGAAAAAGAAAAAAAAATTGTAAACTAAAAAAGAGGAGAGATGTACACTCCACTGCTTCCTTACTTGATTATCGAGGAGTTGCGGTAGCCTTTGGATCATTTACTTGTTAAATGAGTTGGGGTTGCGCCAGTGACACTTCATGGCTATTTATAAATACTTGAATACTTTGGGGACGTCACATGGTCAATCCTTTGACCAAGCCAATGGAGAGAAGATTGGTAAGTGAAACATTGAAAAGGGTACGAATGATACCCACCCAAGCTATGACACTGCGATGAACATCCAACCTTTATGATTGAAGATCCTATATATGAATGGGGTTTAATGGGTAAAATGAAGTTGTAAGATCGAGATCTTTGTGAGGTACTGACATTTATTATATGTTTATCCACTATCTTAAGTAAGAAGATTAGTCATGAGTGTTAGGAAATATATTATATTTTCCGACACTCGTGAGATGCGAAAATAAGAAGAAATTGGAAGAAAGATTATTAGACAATCACAAAAGAACACAAAATTTACGTGGTTCACCACTAAGAGTTATGTCCACAAATCGAGTTGCAGTAGATTTCACTATGATAGAGAAAATAGTATAAATGACTTTTACAATACCAAGATGTTGATTAATCCGTTCAACTCTTGTTGGTTTCTTTTAATTGGCTACATTCTGGATGACAAAACCGCTTTCATATCAGGGACTTTCATAACAGGAACACCGTAATTCCAGAAGAATATTCCAAAATTTTAATTCCAAATATTGAAAGAACTGATCAAGGTATTAATCTGCACAGAATATCCCTAAGAAGGTAAGTTCTTGTTGAAAGAAAGATTCTGGAGACTTTACAGCTCAGAAAGTCAATTTTTTCCTATAGCCCATCCGGACGCCTAGCTCAAAAACTCATAGTCCTATGAAGGTTCGAACAGCTCAGCCGATGTGAGCCACAGTGAGCATTCGTATGTAAGAAGTCCAGACGGCTCAGGAGACGCGAGCCATAGAGAGCATCCATCTGCAAGGAGGTCCGGACGCTAATGTGATGACTGTGGACGGAGGAAATACTTTATGCAACCGTCCAGACGCTAGGGTTGCAAGTCCGGACGCGCTTCAGTGATTTCATGAAGTTTTAGTTACAGGTCCGAACCCTAGAAGCTAGGTCTGGACACCATTTATACAAATCTGAGTTTGAGTAGAATTAAGATTTCTGAAGCCTATTTAAAGAGACTCATAAGCTCTGTAATTTTAAAGAATTTAGTGTAGAATTCCAGTATACTAAGAGAGGGTGTTTAGGTATAAATTGTTAGCTAGATGTGCTAACTCTTTTAGAGTTTTATTTTGTGTTGTATTATTCAACCGTTTGAAGTCTAACTTAGAAAGGAGCTCTAAGTTAAAGAGATCCATTGAAGAACTCTTCAGACATAAGGTCTGGTTGAGAGACATTCACGTATAGGTACGTGTTAGAGTTCAATGTATGACTATTACAAAAAGGTTTGTGAGTATTACTATCTTATAACTAACTATTTCTTCTGAATAGTGAATTTCTTGGGTTTGACTGCCCCTGAGTGGTTTTTCTCTTTAGTGCAAAGAGTTTCCACTTCGTAACTAAAATATCTTTGTCTATCTCTTTATAGCTTTACATATTTTAGTTGCATGCTTATTTACGGTTGATAATTTAGGAGTCATTATTATTTTTCAACTCTCAAATTCTGAAAACCTTTGAAGAACCCCTATAGAAAACTAGATAAGACCTCTCTGTAATGAGACAGTACAGATATAGAATGATTAAGGACGAGCTTAATGAGTCCATAATCCCTACCTGTTGGGATGATGGTGTATTTTGGATGCATTCCACATGAATGCCACCTATGTGAGCGATGATGTGGTGTTGCATTCTATGAGGATATGGTAGGTGTAATACCCCACTTAAACACATGGTAATTATTTTAAAATAATCATCGGTTTAGAAACCACAAGACTTTTTAAATATTTTAAAATTAATATGCATGCATATGCATACATGCACAAATGTTCCATGAAATGTATTGAAATGAGTTTTTAAAAATAAATATTTTTAATTGTCACTCAACCATCGATCAATCGATCCCACCATCGATCAATCGATACATGTTAGCTATCGATCAATCATTATTGAAACAAAAGTTACAAGAGCTCAAGAGACAAGAGTTACAAGTACTCAAGAGACAAGCTTTATACGATTGTTTGTGTAAATTAAATTCATTTTTATTAATGTAGAAGTAGAAAAGACATGTAACTTTCAAACTCTTTCTCTATAAATAGAATCTTGTATACAATCAAATGATCAAGCTAAGAAAGATGTAGCCAAGAAAAAGCTTTGACGTGCGAACGTAGACCATAAGCCGAATCACCTTAATTCTCTGTCTCTCTTTCTTGTTCTCATCTCTTTCCTAGATTATATGATATTACAATCATAATTCAAGAAAATGGAAAATAGACATATCAATATACATAAAATAAACACCATAGCACAAGCAAATAAACCAAACGACTCTCAAGAATTCACCACACTACAGTTTTTCCTTATCTCTCCCTGATCAGTTCCTGTAAGCACTTGAATGGCTCCCATCCTCCTCATTGATTTAGCAAACTCCTTGAAGAAAATCCTGGAGATAAGCAACCTTTTGACTTCCTCGAGAGATTTCTTGTCAGTTAGAAGCGCAGCATCTGATTGAAAAAGACCTTCGTTTTCCAACAAGATTTTGTAGTAATGAGTGTCAAAGGATAAAGAGCTTCCAGGGTCCATTCCAATGCTGGTCGTGTTGTCCGACAGGTTTTTGCATTTGGTTTTCAAGTAAGCGGCATAGCGGGGGTTTAGAGAAGGGTCCGGACCATAACCTTTTCCCGTAAAATTGTATAGTCTGGGGGCGAATGAAGGGCAATGCGACTCGCCAATAGTGTGTGCACCTGATCACAATACATATATAATATATTCCTTAGTTTTTTTTTTTTTTTTTTTGGCAACAATTAAGTTAACAAAATTAAGATTAGAAAAACGGCCCCTACAATTATTTTACAACTTGTTGACACATATCAGTGTGTGATTAAAAGGTGTTAATTTTTTTTTTTTTTTTTGAGTGGCTGACGACTTAACTCTAATAACATGTACGTTGACACGTATAAGTAAGTTATAAAAAAATTGTAGGTGTAACATTATAATGTTACTATTTGATGGTTCGGATTTTAACCATTATAATATTAAGCTAGAGTAATTACTCTAGCTTAAGATTATAACTAATAACAATGATAACATTACTCTAGCAATCTAGCTTTATAGTTGCCTTCCACTACTTGTTATAATTAATGAGCTTAATTAGTTTGAATTTTGACAAGGACAAAACCATCGTGATCATCTCCATTCTACTTGAAACGGAGATAAGTACTATTGATGGTTTAATTATATTTTATTTTGTTGCATCTAATGTGTACATAATGCCATGCACGTTATTTAAAAAATTTAGATGACACAACACTTAATTTCAATATGTAACAATATATATATCATTAGATCTATGAAACATAATATAGATCGTGAAATTGTTCCTCAATCTTCATTTCACTAATTGAAATGATTAGTTTTTTTCAGTCCAAAGTTAGGATCCTCTACTTTTTTTTTAATAACTCCATGTACATATAATTTTAAAAACCTCATAGTTAATTATTACTTTAAATTAATTGATTCAGATATTATATATCACCTTAATATATATTTACCACCTTTAGAGTTTTCTAATTTAATTATTTCATCTCACTTAATTGCGTGTTAGGGTGATAAAATTCTAACTTATTTAATTTAAAAATAATAGTTATGGTTCTAAAAATTTCATGGTTATATATGGTAGAGTACATTAATCTTCCAAACATGTAGCAGTTAGCTAGGTTGTCTGATCGCTAGCTCACAAAAGTTACACAAATATAAATATATATATATATATATATCTTTGCATGTCATTTACTTTTTGACGTTCTTTACCTGATAAAACTACAAGATCATGAACGTTGAGGCCTTTGCTAGCGAATCTTTGTTTGAGTTGAGTAAAATTGAAGGTTGGCGGCGGGAGGTTGGCAAGGACTTCAAATGCATGTGATATGGTTCCGTCTCTTCTTCCAAGTAGAACTTTCCACAATGGTCTCTTATACTGCAACATCATGAATCCCATTATATATTAATTACAGAATATTCGAAAACCTTAAACAAAAGTTAATTAAACGAAAGAAAGAAAATTAAGGAATTAATTAGATCCATTAATTAATATATACCAAACTAGTGAAAACTTACTTGGAATGAAACTGAGTCTCTAGCAGCTAAGGCCACGATATCAGCACAAGAGACGACTCCAGGGCATGCCTTTTCTACTGCGGTTTTGATGTCCGCTATAATGTCGAACCCATCAAGGGTTAGGTTTGGAATTGCATCCTTTTCAGCTGTATTATTTGCAGTCGAGTCCAGCAATACAGAGGCATCGCAACCCTAACATATAATTCACAAGATATACTTTACAAATTAATTCAGTATATATACATAAACATTAATTACATGCAGTTTAAAATAAATGTGATATTAAGGATGCTACGTAACCCATTTAGATTTTTGAAGGTCAAATAGATCTATGCCCACAAAAGAAGAAAGCTACTGAAAACAAATCAAAGACCAACAAAATAACATCATCCATGCATGCAGCAATCTATTCCACAACTTCGGAGAGGATCCTCAAGATGGAAGGAAGGAATATATATATATATATGCAAGAATGCAGCTAGCGAAGCTGGTTGTAACGGATTGTATTCAAAAAATTTTAACTTCAAACCAATTACAGAATGAGTTGTAAATGTTAATTAAGAGATATATCTACGAGTAGATAATGAACTAGTCACCACCTTAGACTGTGAGACAGATTGATGACAACAAAGTCAATGTGTCATATGTAAGGTCTAGATCTGGATCTAGAATCTTCTTTACAGCAAAAGGCTCTATCGGAAGAGAGCTAAAGGAGTAGTGGTAAAGATCCATCAAATCTACCTGGAGAAACAAATATATGATGGAGGTGGCGCATGTAGCCCATGAGCGTTGTGGCAGCACATGGCGTATGTATAGGCGTTGTAACAAAGAATGTCGTTGGAAGGAGAGGTACTAGCTGGAGATGGTAGAGGGGTAAGTGGCATGTGTAGGTGGAGACGTTGCGGTAGATCTAAGATAAAAACCTCAAACACAAAAAAACTGTTGAAACCAAAAGGAAAAAGAGAGAAGGGAAACCAAAGGGAGGCAGGGAAAATTTATAAGGACATGGCCGGGTGGTGCGGAGGAGGGACGCTCACCTCCATGACTGAGAACGAGAGCAAGTTTTTGCAGCGAGTTTTTTTTTTTTTTTTGAAAGAGAGAGAGGGAGAGAGAGCTATCTTGAAAAGTCAGGATCGATCATTCCATGTACCTAGTTGAAATGATTGAAATATATATAATTTGCTTTTTTAGCATTTGACAATGCAATATTTTCATGGATGGAAAGACAAACAGACAACAATATTGATCAATTTATATGCTGTTATGATCATGAGACAAATTAAGAAATATAAATTCAATACTAGAGCGCATATATAAAGTAGAAAGCAAAGATGAATTACCCTAACAAACAGTCATGAAAATGCAGCCTCAGTAAAGGGGCAGCCAAAGTTAAATCCTGTGCAACATGTTTCCAAGTGACCTCTCTCACAATGTCAAGGACATGAGGACAAGTATATTCATAATACTTTTGCCTCAACTTCGCTCCATGGCAAGCTCCCAAGAGCCCTAACACTACTATCGCTATAGAGATCAACAAGGAATTGATCAGTTTAGAATTCATCTCTCTCTCTTTTCTCTCTGGTCACTGCAGAAGTACTGCCGCTCCAAGCACACATTGGATACTTATAATATCTATAGAGGGAGCTGACTTTAATTATTTCCCTATAAAATTATAAACGGTAGGATTAATTCTCCGGTCACCGCAGAATTAATAACTAAAATATGTGTTTCCAGACGTGCAAGTAAAATATACCTGAAAATAACGAATTAATTAAGATAAAATTATATATCTGGTTGGGTAACATGCGGCGCAACATTCATTTCGTGTTCCATATGGTTCCTTTTTATTATTATTTTTTATTGAATGAATGCGTAAAAAAAGATAGCAAATCCTATATATGGACTACAAAAATTTCATGTTGTTCGTTCTTAATAGCATTTTAGGTGTTGCACAAGGTGGGGAGCCAGCACAGCTACAGCCACACTAGATGTTTGCACCACGTACGTACACCAATCATTCCAGCAAATATGGTTGAAGTATTCATCAAAAAAAAAAAAAAATTATTGTTGAAGTAGACTGAAAAGAAAATATTTAGTTCATATATAATTAGTGCTTAGAGTAGACAAAGCTTTTTTTTTTTCTTTTCTTTTCTTTTAAAAAAACAATGTAAGTTGTCATAAAAGTCATATATGATTCCTGTCATATTAGTCTATCATATTTCATAGGTACAAGTATTAATTAAAGACGTGCACAAGGACATGATATTTCTTTGAGATGTATATTTCACTGCGGGTTTTATATTCTCCTATGCAAAGAAAAGAAAAGAATTTTGCTGAAATCTTAATGCAACAAGAGCTAGGTCAAGTGGATTTTGAAAGGCTTCCAAGAAATCAAAGACAATAGGAATAGTAAATCATGTGAATTTAACTTAAGTATCGATGTGAAATATTACTGATTGATGTTAATTGTTGCCTTTTGACAGTCTTTCGCAAGTCTTATATATATATCCTCAATATTTATTAGAAAGCAATTACCAAGTTTGAATAACAAGTTCATATGTGTTTTATCTCTTATATTTTCATTTTTATTTTGTTTAGATTTTATCTCGATCTTAGATTATATATTTTCACATAATACCAATTTCTTTTATCAAAAAAAAAAAAACATTATTTCTTAGGCACTTATACAATGCATTCAAATGCATGCGTTGAATGGCCTTTGAATGCCTTAGTTTAATGTTTTGTTTCCTCTTCGTGTAAAATTTTGCATAGTAAAAACTCTGAGGAATCTTCGCTTAATCCTTTGAACCTTTGTTATTTTTACAATTTTACCCTAATGTTTAAAATCAATTTAGAATATTGAATTTTAATTTCAGCCATCCGTTAGAATTTAACGGTAAATCCTAACGGATGGCTAAAATACTAGAATACCCTCATTTTAAAAGAATTTAATTGTAATTTAAGTGTAATTTTGTAGTTTTATAAAGTTTACAGAAGTATAAGAGTCATTTTACTTTTTGATCGTCTGATTTAATTTAACCCCAAATCCTACTAAGAGGGGTGAGTTTGTAAAAAATTAAAAGTTTGATTAATTAAATTGAGAATTTTAAAACTTTATAATGTAGATTACAAAAGTGATGAAACTTTAAAGGATTAAGTGAAGTTTTTTTAAAAACTTATTAACAAATATGGACTAGATTATTTATGTACCTTACTATATTATTCTTAATTAATTAATCTCACATGTGGTGCATACAGCTATATATCATGCGCATTAATTGTCCAGATCCCTATTAACAAAAAAATAAGAGAAAAAGATTATAGAGGCCGGTTTTTGGGATTTATTTATTATTATTTTTTTTTTTGATGAATGGTTTTTGGGATTTAACCTTTTATACAGTCATAATTAGCCCTTCATTTCTTATGATTTAAAATTGATCAAACCACTTGTTCGAAAAAAAAAAAAAAAAATTGATCAAACCACTTTTTAAAGTATGCTATCATTGCTATGTTATGAAATTACTCGATCTCCTTGTACGTACAGTAACTGCACTTAGGATTTTTAATGAAAATAAATCTAAGACCACGTCATAAGCTCCACAAATACAGAAGTGAAACCTCATTTTGACACATGACAGAAAATACCAATAAAATAAATAAAATAAAAAAAGATAAAAAGAAAAGAAAAAAGGGGACAACCTTCAGTCCTTCACTAGCATGGACGGTATGTGTGGTTAGCCCACTCACCCACGCACTAGCGGAGTGCATGAGAGGGGCTGTATATTTATCTGTTTTAGAAGAAAATTAGGCATAATTATATTTGAAGATTATTTTTTTTTAATAAGATCAGCACAATAATGAAAATAATCATATAAAATATTTGAAGATTATTTTTATAATAGTATATTTTACTTTCTCTACAAGTATTTTGCTTTGCCTCAAAGTTTAGGGTTATTTTTGTATTTCTTTTTTCTTTTTCTTTAAGTATTCTGCTTGGAAAATACTCAAACTTTCCTTATATATAAAGGCAGATTCGTATTATTTTAGAATTAAGTTTTGAACTATCAATTAAATTTCAGTCTTTCAAAGTTATTTGAATGTTTGCTTATTTGGGGCAACTAGCTAGAGTCTTTCTTTTTCCTATTTGTTATTTTCTTTTTCTTGAATTCCATTTCTAATATTCAATTCTTACTTTATGCTGCTATCGTACGCTATCAGAACAATCTTAGTTCTGTCTCATGTCACCAACTATGCCCCTACTAGGAGAGGGGGCGTAGGGGCAACCTCATCACCTCCTTTGTGAGGAATTCATCGACTCTTGAATTGTAACGACTCACCCCAATGACATAATATTGTTCGCTTTTGGTTCCCTCGAACCAGACTTAATTATCAGGAGGTCACACACCCTAGTACTATTCTCGCTTGAGTATGGGAATTGGTATGTGTTTATATGTATATTCGCACCCTTCTTGACACAACGTGTTTTAAAGTCGTGATGGTCATGAACCTATCAGAGCTTCACATTTAAGCGTGCTTTTGCGAGAGTAATACCAGGATGGGTGACTTCCTGGGAAGTCTGATTCGGGGAGCAAAAAACGGATAATAATGTGTCGTTAGGGGTGAGTCGTTACAAATGGTATCAGAGCCATTACCCAACCTGAAATGGAAGAGTGTGTACAAGCTTGTAAGGGTCGCTAATGGGCACTCGCTGGGACGCCAAGAATGGGGTGATCCCATGAGGGTCACTAGCAAGGATGCTGGATTCTAAGAGATGGTGATTGTGATGTTTCACATCGCCTGAGTATATAAATGAGTATGTGCTTATATGTATATTCACACCCTTCTTGATACAATGCTTTTTAAAGTCGTGATGAACATGAACCTATTAGAATTCTGCAGTTAAGTGTGCTTCTGTGATAGTAGCTAGTACCAAGATGAGTAATCTTCTAGGAAGTTTGGTTCGGAGAAGTCAAAAGTAGACAATATTGTGTCGTTGGGAATATGTCATTACATGAACCCTACACCCACACGACCCACTCATGCCCTCACTCGTAATAGGGTCTTAGGTGGATCACAACCCATGTCCTTTTGTGGTGAGTGTTGGTCGCTCCATCAACCAACAAAAGAAGGGGAGGGGTCACCCCAACCACCCTGGCTTTCGTCATTAGTTGGACTCATGCCTATTACCAGAGGTAGGCATGGGTTGTGACCCACCTATGCCCATCGACCAGTGAGAGTGTGAGTGGGTTGCCTCACCCACGCTACATAGAGGTGGCAAAACGAATTGGTGTGATGGTTCGGGTCGATCCAGTTGACCCGCCAACCAACTATGGTCAACTTGAACTCGACATGATTAGCTAAATGAATTGATAACCTAAACCCGAACATGACATGTTTATGAGCCGAGTAACCTAACATAACACGATTGGCTCGTTTAGCTAACGAGTCGTGTCGGGTTAACATGACTCATTTATCCTAATCTTGTTTTCTTTTAAAAGACATATATATATATATATATATATATATATATATATATATATATATATATATATATGTGTGTGTGTGTGTGTGTGTGTGTGTGATTCTCCACTAGTACAAATACCAATTTGCTACAAAATGAATAAAGAACTTAGAGGGATGCAACAGGATTGTTCATGCTTTTAAAAGATATTCATTAGGAGAATCAAATTATGGCCAACTAATCCATAGCTTTTAATTTGCTTATTTAAAAATCAGTGCATGGCTTTTAAATTGCTTTCATGACTTATACTCACATCTTTTTCACTTTTTCGTTTGTTTGTTTGTTTTTTTTTTTTAATTTTATTTTAACGGATTGGATTGGCGGGTCAACTCACGGATTAAGTGAGTTGACCCATTTAACATGTTTATAAATGTGTCATAAATATGTTGACTCGTTTATGACACTAACCCGTTTAACCTAAACTCAAATCCTATAACTTCATGTCGTGTTTGTGTCGGTTCGCGGGTCTTGTAAAAAATTGTCAACCTTACCATGCACACCATCAATGTGGTGGGTGCAACCCACCCACCCACCTTCCCTCCTTTTTAAAAATAAAAAATCTGTTCTTTTTTTTTTTAGGGGTTTTGTTTTTTGTTACATGTTAAGTTGAGGTGCCACTTTTGTACATGTTAAGCTATTTGATTGCGTATGCTGTGGTATTATGACTACATGTTAAATTTTCTACTAAAAAATCTAACGGCAATGTACAAATGGAGCAATTTGATAACCGAACATGCTTCTGGAAGTGATTTTATGAATTTTAAACCTTAAAGAGTTATTTGAAAAACAAATAAACTTAAAACACAAATCCCACTGCAATATTTTAATTTCCCCTTAAAATAAAGATAGTCAACAAAATATTGTCAGAATCTTTGCTTCCTCCTGAATCCTCCATCACGTTAAACAAATTACATTGGATACACTGTCGATCATTATCTAAGACAGCTCAAAAAAAAAAGAAAAAAAGAAAAAAGAAAAAAAAAGGATCATTATCTAAGCTGTAGCTCACTTTTGGTCATCTGTATCTTTAGAGTTTAGACTATAATACTATTATTATGTTTTATTCCATGATCGATCTATCTAGGTAGTAACCATCTAGGGACAAGTATATATTATATATATGATTGGAAGTTTGTAGCTGCCATGAGAAGTTTGAGAACTCTAATTGTTTCTTTTTACTTTTCATTATGGGTGAAAATGTGGCTAGATAATAACGGTCTGTTTTAACTATCCGTACCTAATTGTTATCTGTTATCCGCATATATAAATGCGATTTTGAAGTTTGCAATGCGGTTGATAACCGCATCCGCATTCCCTTTATATATATATATTCACTAAAAAAAACGACGTCGTTTTAAATTCGATAAGTTTATGATCTTTAGGTTATGTTAGGTTTTTTCACTATCATCTTAAAGTTAAACCTCATTATATATACTTTTTTCTTTTCTTTTCTTTCAGTAATTCAAATCTCGATTAATCTATGAAACAAAGACCCTCTGTGGTTGATAATCATGAATTGTGTGACAAGTGAAATCTTAATTTATTTAAGCTTGCATATAGTAATAACCGCATTATTTAAGCTTACATATAGATTTGGATAATAGTCCAAAATGGTCATTACAGCGGATAGCGGATAATAATCGCAATAATCGTACATATACTACAACACCTACTGTTATTTGACTATTTGAGACGGGAGGTTTAATTGGAGTCTCTTAATTTTTACTCTTTTTTCCTTATGCATAAATTACTCCTTTTTCCAACTCTATTTTGTTGTTTTTTTTTTTGGGACAAATTTCTAGCTCCCTTCTATGAATTCATATAAAATAGCCACAATTTATTTGTTGATTTGTCTTATTGACAATTTTCAAATGTACCATATTCACAATGAGATAGTCGGTGCTATTTGCTTCCCAGCAGCAGGGGTGAAACGAGAATTTTAGATTGGAGAAAAAAAAAATGTTTTATTTAGATAAAAAAAATTAATCTTGAAAGTCCAACCCATAAAAAAATATAAAATTTTTGTAAGGACTAGTGCCCCAAAGTCTAGGGTAGTTCTGCCCCGTGTCCATTAATTTGACGTAAAACTCTTCTACAAATTCAAGTCAAATCTAATTTTAAAACTTCTAATGTTATGCTATATTAATAGCCTTTTTTTATTAATATTCTTTACTTTTCCTTTTAAAATAATTTCCTCCGATGAGTGATAAATAAGTAGCGGCGATTAAGGTAGTTGACTCCCATAAGGCACGTGGAGTATACTTAGGGATGACAATTTATGCATTTTTGGATGTTAGATCTAGGTCGCGTCAAAGTATAGGTATAAAAGTATACTTTAACTCGATACATTTAATTAAACGAGTGAAATCCATCAACTTTAACCCTCTAATTTTGTATCGAGTTTGCAGGTTAATATAAAAAATTGTCTGTCATTATATTGCGTATCAGGTTCGGAGCGTGTCAAAATATGTGTATGAAAGTATATAGATCAACCTTAAACTTTCCTATTTAATTAAATGGGTCAAACTCTTCAACCATAACTCTTTAATTTTGTATTGAGTTCATATCAAATTTACAGATCATGTTAAAAATTACCAACCTTAAAATATGCAGATATGCTACCTGCATCCAAAGAGATGATAAAGAAAAAAGAAATAGAAAAACGAAGTGAAATCTGAGAATTTGCCACATAGGGCTGAAGCTCGATCTGTACCTGCATATTACAGTCTATATATAAATTAAAGTATATATAAAATAAGTATCTTTTCGAGAAAATGAAACCTTTATCATATGTGATCTCCAAATATTAGTCCCACACATGACGTTTGAAAGTTGGAGAAATTACATTTTCTTTTTCAAACTACAGCCACATTATATTTGTCATGCCTCCTTCAAATTATCAATTTTTATAATGTATTCTCTCTATTACTAGAGAAGTTGCAATGTCCTCTTCTGTACAAAAAAAAATGACAAACTATATACCCTAGGCATGAGATAAAGAATTTTTTTTTAAAAAAAGAAAAAAAGAAAAAAATTACAGGAAAATAAGAAGGCAAAAAAAAGAAACCTAAAAATGCAAAAAAAAAAAAAATAGAAAAAGAAGAAAAAAAGCTAATGGTCCGTTTGGGTGTTCGATTTTTTAATTAAAATCAGAATTCAATTCTAATTCATTACGCGAATTTCGAAGATTGACTTTGTGAGATAAAATTTAAAAAATTAAATTAAATATAATTTGTTTTTGAAAAAGGTAGAAAATAATCAATATTCTTTTTCAATATTCTAAAAGAAATATTCCAGAAAAAAGGAGAGGAAAAGGACAAATTATTTTTTCTAAGTTTTTTATTTTTAGTTTTTTCTTAATTTTTTTAGTTTTTAGTTTTTTTTTCCTGAATTTCTGGCCTTTATACTTTATTTCTTTTTTCCTTTTTTTTTTAATATTTCTTTTTGCCCTTTTTCAAATTTGTTGCCCTTTTTTTTTTTTTTTTTTTGTCTCTAGATCACTACATATTTAATTACTCACTGTATAGTATCGCTTGAATAATTAATATTGTTGCTAAAAAAATAGGGTTGAGACTCCACGTTTGAGTCATTTTACTTTTCAAGTGACATTAATTAGAGTCGCTTTTGTATTCTGTTCAAGCGACATTAATTAATAGTTAGTGTCACTTAAACAATAAAGCGACACTAAATAGTGTTATTTATGGGACTAAACAACACTAACTCAAAAAAAAGATTTTTTATTTTTTATTTTTTAAAGTTGTTTTCCTTTCGGAATACTTGATAGCAAGTTCAACCATGTAATACGAGAACCTAATGTACACTCATAGATAACGCTAACTCGATCAAGTCCAAAACTCATAATCTCCAAATCAAAACTCAATTCCAAAACTCAAGTCTAAAACAACGTAATAAAGTCCAAGACAGCGTAATCTATTCTAGAACTCAATATCAAGTCCAAACATATATAGTAATCAAGTCCAAGAAAACATGATCAATTACACAACAACTTTGTAATCAACAACCCAAACCTAATCTCAATTCAAATTCAATACTCATAATCAGATTTCGAACTACATGTACTCCAAGTGCGAAACTCAATAGAAAGTCCAAACAATCACACGAACTCCAAAACACACATCAATCTGTCAGGTTCAAAAGATATACCAACAACAACTCAAGTTCAAACTTAATGTAGTCTCTCAACCTTGGAGATCGAGCTGATGGATCACTTGTACACTACAAAAAAAGCCGTAAATCGCCGCGTGTCTACAGTACATGTTACTGTAGACACGCGGCCAGATGGCAGCGTGTTTCTCTGGACACGCTGCCAGATGTAGCGTACAAACAATTGGCAGCGTGTATAAATTACACGCTGCCAAATAGCAGCGTGGAATTTATACACGCGGCCAATTGGCAGCGTGTATAAAATACACCCTGCCATCTGGCAGCGTGTAATTTCTACACGCGGCCATCTTGGCCGCGTGTATTTTATACACGCTGCCAATTGGCCGCGTGTATAAAATACACGCTGCCAATTGGCCGCGTGTATAAAATACACGCTGCCATCTGGCAGACACGTGTAATTTAATACACGTGGCTAACTGAAAAACACTTTTTTGGAATTCCCTTTTTTTTTTAAAAAAAAAAAAAAAAAAAAAAAAAAAAAAAAACAAAACAAATAAATTGGAGTATAAAATTGCTATGTACCCTATACCAAATTAGAGTATATAAACTAATTAGTTTTATACAGTACTTGTATTTAAATTTTTTGGAATTTATTTATATTAAAAATTCCTATTATATACCCCAACAATAAATTTGTGCTACACATACTTATAGTTATGTTTTAGGGTTTACATGCAAGTTGAGTTTCTTGAATATGGTTTATGCGTTAGGACTTAATTTATTGTATATGTAGTACATACTCTCAGGGTTAGGGTTCGTTGAACATCCATCTGAATGTGTTCGCCTTGTGGTCCCGATCATTATGGCATACCTTACACAAGTATAAAATTGCATACCTCTATCATTTGATCGAGTTCAATGTTCAAAACTTGGTCGAACTATCATTTGATCCTAGAGTTAGGGTTTATCACTATACATATAGTATATATATTTAGGGTTAGGGTTTATGGCTTACATATATATGGTACATACACTTAAGATTTGGGTTAAGATTATGGGTTTTAGGGTTCAACTTTATGGTCAGTGTTTAGTATAGTATAGTATATATATATATATATATATATATACTTAGGGTTAGGATTTAGTTTTAATTTATAGTTTACGGTTTAGTTTTATGACTTAGGGTTTAGCAAGAATGTACATTACATACACTTAGGGTTGCATGTGTCTGTGTTTGTATTTGTATTTGTATTTCAAAACTATCTTGTCATATTATGTACATACATATATATAATATATGCATGCATGCATGTAAACGGCGTGCCGAAACTATATACCTTTATAGTTACTTGTATACACCCTAACATTGGTGTTTATGGCTATATATATATATATATATATATAGTATACTTATATACCTATATTGTGTATAGCTATATATAGTATATATATACACTTAGGGTTAGAGTTTATAGATATATATAATAACGTTGTATATACCCAAATTTGGGCTACAAATATATGCATAATTATACGGCGATGAACAAAAATAAAAATATGCAACATAACAAAGTACATATACTTAGGGTTATGGTTTATGACTATATATAGTATATAGACATAGGGTTAGGGGTATGGGCTACGTGCAATATGTTTATAGTATATTTACGTTTTACATGTTGAGTACTTTAAAGTAAACCCTAACTCTAATTAGGATTTACGTTAATGGAATAGTAATCTAATAAAACCCTAACCCTATATATATATAGGACCTATATATATAATATGAAACTTAACACAGACTTAAGGTTTAAGAATTAGTTTTAGGGTTACCGTTTAGGGTTTAGTTTTATGGGTTAGAGTTTACGTAAACCTTAACACTATATATATTGCATACACTTAGGGTCGGATTAGGGTTTGTGTTTGTGTTTACAAATACAAAACTATATATATATATATATATATATATATATATATATATATATATATATATATATATATATATTTATTTATATATATAATCTATATATATATATATATATATATATATATATATATATACCATTTTTCGTTTTTAAAAAAATAAAAAAATAAAAAAATAAAAACAGATAGGGACGTGTATAATAATACACGTCCCTAATTGGCCGGGTGGCATTACGCCACGCGGCCAATTTTTGGCCAGGTGACCTGCGCGGACATTTCCCGCGCGCCACCTGGCTGATATTTCAATTAATTTAAAAAAAAAAAAAAAAAAAATGGTAGCTTCCAGAGGAAGCTACCCTGTTCCCCACATTTCCCTCTCTCTCCCTCAGCTCGATCTCTCTCTCCCTCAGCTCGATCTCTCACTCGCTCACTCAGCTCTCTCTCTCTCTCTCTCTCTCTCCCTCTCCGTCCACCGACCACCAGGATCCAGTGCATTCTCCGGCCAGCTCCCTCTCCGGCCGTGACTGCACCACCCGTGTTCGGCAATAGCACCGGTGCATGCTCTCTCTCTCTCTCTCTCTCTCTCTCTCTCTCTCTATCTCTATCTCTCTCTCTCTTTATCTCTGTCTCTCTCTAGCTCTCTCTCTCTCTCTCTAACCGAACCAGCAACCCTAACCCTAGTCCGACCTATCTCTCTCTACACCTCCCTCTCACTCTTCTCTCTCTCTGTCTCTCTCTCTAGCTCTCTCTCTCTAGCTCTCTCTCTCTCTCTCTCTCTCTAACCGAACCACATACTAAACCCTAACCCTAGCTTTCTCTCTCTCTCTCTCTAACCGAACCACAGATCGACTAAACCCTAACCCTTTCTTTCTCTCTAGCTTTCTCTCTCTCTGACACTATCTCTCTCTACATCTCTCTCTCTCTCTGAAACCTCTCCCCTCTCTCTCTCTCTCTCTATTCTCTCTCTCTCTCTGAAACCTCTCCCGGTCTCTCTCTCTCTCTCTCTCTCTTCTCTTCTCTCTCTCTCTGCCTTGTACGTGATTAGTATTTTTTTAGTTGTTTTGGGATTTTATTTTGGGACTAATATGTTTTCATGCAGGTACATTTTGGCAAAGGAGCATACAAATCACAAAAAAAAAAAAAATTGTGAGTAATTTTAACATTAAATTTTTTTCTTTACCTTTTGGCTATAATAAACTTGGTGCATTTAAATTAATTTGTTTAAAATCTGTTTCTAACTTTTTTAATAGTTTCATATAATAATTGTGGATTTAGCAATTAATAATGGTCTATGCAATGCTGTTAATTTTGTTGAGTTTGAATATCTATTGTTGTGTAATTTTATGTGTTTTGATGTGGTTGGTTGTTATGCATGAAAAATATTCTTACAGTTGTGGTATTTTTTTTTTTTTTGTAATATGTTTTACTGTACTACGAATTTGTGTGTGGATTATTATTTGTCACAATTATTTTATTAACTTAATCATAAAATAAATGATCAAAACCAATAAAATAAAATAAGTATTCGGTACTACAAAAAACAATTTTTGGGTTTTTTAAGAAACAAAGAAAAAAGTTTAATTGTTCATTTCAGGTAATTTTTTTACAAACAAAAAAAAACCAATTCAAAGTAAACTCGCCATCATTTCATAATAAAATGATCGTATCTAACGATTATTGGATAGATACAGAAAATTAAATTTGGCCACCGTCTACCATTTATAATTATTTTTTTTATTATTCAATTTATAACAAAGGTGTAAACAATAAACCCTAAACCCTAAATCAAAACCAATATAAAAATGCCTATGATCAAATCTCAAAACCAAACCCCTAAGCTTTATACTCTAAAAAACAAGCAAAAACCATAAACCCTAAACCCTAGCCCAAATTACCGTTCACCCTAAAAACCCTAAACCCTACAAAAGAGTGAAATTTTTTTATTACTTTTTTATTGTAGTTAAACCCTAAACCCTAACCTTAAAACCCTAACCCTAAAAACTAAACCCTAAAAACCTAAATCCTAACCTTAAAACCCTAACCCTAAAACCCTTAATCCTAACCTTAAAACCCTAAACCTAAAATACTTTCTCGTATAGGGGCCGCACACGGGGGGACCGGCCGAGGGCACGTCTCAGGATTGGGCTGCTCACAAAATTGCGGAGTTGGAGGGCATAGTGCGGGCCGAGAGAGAGCGGGCTGACAGCA
>JAJPGS010000008.1:0-79709 GCA_028654335.1 Alnus rubra | reverse complement strand
ATGCTTCTTAATGAAGTTATGATCATGAAGAGCCATAGATGCCATCAATTTTCATCTTCGTCAAGATTCAAGGAAGCCATCCAAAATATAGATAGATTTACATCTTGCTCATTAAGAATAACCAAGATGAGTGACAACTTCATGTAGCAACTTCAATACGAGAATGTATATGCCCATAATAAACTCGTTCATGTATTCTGGGAAGCTCATCATTCATGGCATTTATGAGAGACTCTTGTTCAAAGTAATCATAAAAGAATTATACATTGTTGGAGAAGAGTTTATATGCTACACATAAATAATGATGTCCCAGCAACATGTCAAAGGCAGCACTGCAGCTTAACAACGCCATGCTTTAAAACAAACGAGTAGAAAGAGGTGGCGTTACAGGAGCACTGTTAGATATTCCAAGGGGAGGAAGATTTGTAGGAATGGAAGCAATGTTGCGGAGGAACGACAGGAGGTGTTTGCATTGAAACGGGCCGGTAGGACTTGGGAAAGAGGATGAGGATGGGCTGGCATGATAGGATGGCACAGGACTTACAAAATTTGAGGATTGTGGGCTTGGTTGGAGAGAGGAACATGCACTGAGGTTCGCTGAAGTGCCTGCAATCTCTGTCTGGGGTAGCTTATATCCATGTATGACATGTATTAATAGAAATGTTAAGACAAAAGATGAGAAAAATATCAAAAGACAATGTTAATTGATTGCGAAAGAAGCAAATATTGCTCAAGTTTCATGGGTTTTTGTTTTTTTTTCCCCCAATACCGGTTTGAGCTCAATAAATGGACCCCAGGACAACTTACAAATACGAGAAAAGTCAATGATCCGCCTACCAGTTTAAGCAGGAAATTAAGGACTATTGCAAAACAATAATTTATGGAAATATAATAGAGAATTAATGATTGAATTTCAACTTCTTCACTATAAGTTGCAAATATTTGGAAAGGAACCTATGTATACTCTTAAACCAGGGCCCAGGCTAATAAAGCAACCCCATATCCTATCTCATCACTCATTCATTATAGACAAACCAAACAATCAAATGAAGAACAAAGCCCATTTACCTCTTCTTATCCAGCGATTGACTAGAAACCCACAAAGGATATCAATCAAACATAACAAGCAAACCACCACAAGTCCACAACTCTGATAAATTATAATCAATATAACTTAAAACTTCAAATTCCAAAGCTCCGGATCTAAAAAATAAAGAACAAAAACAAAACATATTCGGGCATCAATAAGATCCATTTCTTCCATGCAGATCAAACCAACGATCCAACCAGGCAACCAGCACATGCATGTTATCTTTGAACACAAATGAAGAAACCCAGATAAGAATACCTCAATTTATTCCCCAAAAATTGCAAAACCAATTTACAAAACGAATAAACACTACGACCAATTGTGACTGAGATCAAGAAACGAAACGCAAAGCTTGGAATGGTGGATAATACAAGAGAAACTACGAAAGCCGAACTTGCGATAGGTGGTGCCATCGTCTTCAACGACCCAACCGGCCTCGATACAGAGTTCCTTCAAGACCTCATTATTGTCACAGGGCTTGGGCAGCTTATAGTTCCCCTGAGCCCTGAGACAGAGTATATCTTAGCAGCAATGGCTCTCCTCCTCTCCCTCCTCTTGTGTTCTCCCCTCTCATCGAAGTGAGGCGTGGTGTGAGTGTGTAGAAGAAAGAGAGATGAGGTTCATGTGGAGGTTAAGAACAGGAAATGCTTTTGATTATTCCCATGATCGAACCCCAGATCAACGATGCTTTCTTTGTCACTATGCACTTAAAACAAAGGCGCCTTTTTTGTTTTGGAAGAGCTGTTTTCGGAAACAGGTTCAACCTGTTTCCATTTTTTTGTGTTTCTCGGTTTTTGTTTTCTTAGTTTTTGTTTCAAAACAAGTAACCAAACGCTAATCTCAGTGCCAAAACATGTTTGATGTTTTGAAACAGAAAACCTGTTTCCAAAACAGTTACCAAACAGGCTCAGCTCTCTGGATTTCGGTCCAGATAGTATCATCAAAGTAAACTAAAAACACAAGAATTTAAGTTGATACACCTGAGAAAATCCGAAACCCCCAAAAGATGTATCCACTAACCTAAAACCATAATCTCATATATATAGAGATTTAATTTACAAGGGGACATCAAATATCAATTTTTGGCTGCACAAAATAGTGTCGACATCCTCTGTGAACCGCCCAAATTGGATTAATTTCATCCACACAAAGCATGTCGACATCCTAAGATTTTCTCGAAAATATCCAGGTTCGATCGATCGACTTCGCGACTGCATAAATAATCGATCGATCGACTTTGGATCGATCGATTTTCTTCGACTGATGATGCGATCGATCTATTTCTTTACTGAAGAAATAATTGATCGATTTGCCTTGGTCTATTTTTATCTTTTCAGGATCAGCCTCGAACTCTGAAAATGACCAAATTGCCCTCGATGTATTTCATGTCTAATTCAAGTGTTTTGAACTAGATTTCAACTAAGACCTGAAAATAAGACAAAACACAAAACTACAACAAAACGTTATATATACAACACAAACTAAGTCTAACAAAATGTAAATTAGGGGGTCTTGAATCGAACAATTCAAGACTTATCACAATGCAAGGATTATGAACCAGTCATTAGTGTTATTCAGGATTGTGATCTAATCTTGATGACGTTTATAGGCCACCTTATTGGGATGGCTAGTTTAGACTTCCATTTGTTTTGATGACTTATGAAGAAGGTTTGTTAGGAATGGGTTTGTAATATTTCATATTTGGCTTGGTGATCAGCCTTAAATTAAAATACTGGATTATTATGCCTATGCTTATGTTATGATGCTGTTAGATACTCTGGTTGTCATTCATTCATGGAAATGTAGAATTAGCTATCCAATTATACAATTGATAAAGTCTTTTTGTTGTAGGCTCTCTGATGAGGGTTCTAAGATCCCCTTAGTCTTATTTTCTAGTAAGTAAGATGAAGAGGTGTACAGAGGAGTTAAATTACTAGTTAATTAATTTTTTGGGGCGTTACAAATTAAGACCAAAAATATATATTAATGGGTGTTCCAAACTTTTGATAATTTAAATTTTTTTTTGTCAAGCCAACTCATAGTTTAAGATGCGGTACTACGGTTACTACATGCATCCAAAAGAGTTTAAACCCCAGACTAAGGGAATGTAAGAACCACAAATGTATCGGCCTAAATATTTACTAGCTTGAAAGTACTACAATTACCCTAGCGGTCAAGTCACCTAGCGTCAATCTCTCAATCTTCTTTCCAGCTACCAGTCCTATTCGATTTCACCTCCGATAGAGTTCTTGGAGGGGTCCTCTTCATCCTTAACCATGGTGCTGTACTCTTTCTATTCGCGCTTGGAAGGTGGCAATCATTTTGGCATTCTTGCTCTTGCCCAGTGCACCGGTCCCGCACTAGTCTTCATCCTTCTTTTCCAGTTGAAAGCATTCCACAACTAACCTGCTCAGCCAAGCAACCAACATTTTCCCCTCTCTAAGCTCATACGAGACAGTTAGTCCACACAATTGTGGCCAATTCCTGTTTGCCGACACACTCCTTTGCTTCCATTTTACCTCCTTCTGACCATCTTGCAAAAATATATCTTTGCAATAGAATTGTCAGTTAGTTTATTTCTAAGACACTCACTTCCTAGATTCCTCTTCTATCGAAGGAATCTTCATTTACCAAATCCCAGTTTGGTCTTGGATAGAAATTTAACCCTACATCCTATCTTCCTAGGCTTAACATTAACATTCCCTTACTTATATTCCTAAGCTCTAGTGGATCATTACCTAAATTTGTTCAAATCATGTCTTACGCCCAAATAAACTCTTTTAGTTTGCAGAGCCGATTGTTTTGCTAACATTACTACCACATTATTAGAATTTATGTACCAGGATTGTAAATGAGATCTAAGCTTGCCTTTATCGTACCCTTGCATCTCTCTTTCTTTATTTATTTATTTATTTATTTTTCCTTTTCTTTCTTTCCTTTTCACTATTATCGTTAGTAAATTACAAGATGTTGGGTTTATAATATTGGCAAATTCGGTGTCAAAACATACTTGTTTTATTCAAGAAAATGAAAGAGCCAAGTGAGAAAGAATATTGTAGAATATTAATCAAGAAAGGAAAAATCTGTGATTTAAAAAATATTCTACATATATTATTTGTTCCCATATTAGGGACTTCCATAACAGGGTCTTCCATAAGAGGGACTTCCATTACAGGGACATCGTAATTCCAAAAGATTTGTCGCAGAATATTAATTTCAATATGGAAAGGTCTGATCAAGGCATGAATCTGCACAGAATATCCTTAAGAAGGAAAGGTCCTAGTCAAAGAAATATTCTGGAGACTTTACAGCTCAGATAATCGAATTTTTCCTACAGCCCGTCTAGACGCCCAAATGCCAAAGTTCGGACGGCGACCTCAGAAACTCAGAGTCCTATAAAGGTCCGAATGGCTCAGCGGAAGCAAGCCACAGATAGCATCCGTCTGCAAGAAGTCTGGACGGCCCAACAGACACGAGCCACAGAGAGCACCCGTCTACAAGAAAGTCCAGATGTTGATGCGATGACTGTGGATAGTGGAAGTACTTTATGCAACCGTCCGGACGCTAGGGTTGCAAGTCCAGACGCGCTTCAGTGTTTACTCGAAGTTTTAATTGCAACTCCGAACGCCGCCTATGCAAATCCGAGTTTGAGTAGAATTAGCATTTTTGAAGCCTATTTAAAAGGCTCATAGTTTGTGTAATTTTAAGAATTCCATAGCTAAATTCTCATTGTGCTAAGAGAGGGTATTTAGGCAGAAATTGTTTGATGTGCTAACTCTCTTAGAGTTTTATTTGTTTGTATTGATTCAACCGTTTGAAGTCTAACTTAGAGTGAAGCTCTAAGTTAAAGAAATTCATAGAATAACTCTTCAGACAAGAGGTCTAGTTGAAAGGCATTCACGTATAGGTACGTATCAGAGTTCAAGGTACAACTACTGCAAAAGGGTTTGTGAGTACTACTATATTATAACTAGTTTTTTCTTCTGAATAATGGATTTCCTGGGTTTAGTTGCTCCATAGTGGTTTTTCTCTTTGGTGCAGAGAGTTTCCACTTCGTAACCAAAATATCTGTGTTCTTTACTTTTCCGCTTTATGTTTTAGTTGCATGTTTTACAGTTGCTTTTATCTATTACGAGACATAATTATTTTTCACAAGAGCCTCTAAGTACATTTTTAATTACGACTTTACCTTTGTCTCTTAAATTTACAACTAGTACATGTATACATTATAGCTTTGCATTTACATGACATTGCTGTACAACATTATAATCCAGCGATTACTTTTAGTCTTCTCTATGAGTATTATTGCCAAAAAATTTATAAAACAAGATTGTTTTACAGGTGTACGTAAATCGCGAAGAAAACTTAGCTAATGCAGTCCCTATTAGAAAGTTACACATACAAAAATGCGCAGAAAGTAGCAAGATTAAGGCTAAAACAAAGTATAATTTCAAGAAAACATCGCTTATTATTTTGTTAAATAAGAACAGTGTGTTTGGAAAAAGGATTATGGTTTTATACTCAGAAAATCATGCAGCATCAAAAGATATAAAATCATACTGATGAAGTACACATTACAATACTAATACATATATCAATAGTCATAACCATAATCCATGTGGCCTATCCGTGCCCTTAGCCGTGATAAGGTTTGCACATCTATAGTACGTCTAGTACAACCCTAATGCCCGAGCGATGCATGTAACCAGCCACCACTAGTTGCTCTACCGAGTTGATACCCGAGGTGACACTCAAATAGTGATGCTACAATTAGTGACCCCACAGGTGGTTGGTTGCGTAAGTCACAATAAACTGGAATGCACATACCCTGAATTTTTTTCACTCATTTTTCCCAGGACGACTTATCATAAGATTATTATAATTTCCAATTTCTCATAAGATTCTTTATATGAAGAATACACAATGACAAACATTGCAATTCAGTTCATAGTTTCTTAGAAAATAAGGGGCTCACAACATATAATTAAAGAGGTTTCATGCACGTTAAAATGCATATTTATAGTATTGAAACTAATCATGCTCAACAATGAAAGATTTAGCTGTTTAGGTGTTCTTAATGGAGATTAGTTACCTTGCATGCCAACTCCAAATATGAACTCCTCAAAAAGTCTTAGCTCCTTAATCTGTAGTTTTACTTTATCATTAGTTAAGCTCTTAAGTTATAAAATCATAATTATCACTTAAAACCCTTAATCCTATATTTTGACCTAAACCATTTAACCACTGCCAGAGACTGTTATAATGGTCTACGTCTACCGTTTGAATAGTGTGGTACCGTTCTAAAGATGACTGCACATACTACCATTTTCGAGCTTTCACTACAAAAAAAAATCCCCAATTATTGAACCTTTTTTTTTCTAGAAGGTTTTAAAAACCGTCTAGAATTAAATTTTTACAAACCATCTATAAAAAAATAAATTACAACGGTTTCAATAAAACTGTCTGGAAATTCTTTTCTAGACAAATTAAATTGAAAATAAATATTGACTTCTAATTTAACCAAGAGTGTGTGTTTGTGTGCAACCAAATATCTTAAATGTGGAATTTAAATAAGACAAGATATTTGTTACGAAGTGGAAACTCTGTGAAGAGAAAAACCACTCTGGGGCAGCCAAACTCAGGAACTCCACTATCCAAAAACAAAGCTAGTTACAAGACACTCGTACTCACATACCCTTATGCAGTAGTCAAACCTTTAACTCTGACACGAAACCTATCGTGAACGCTTCCCAACCAGATCTTTCACTTGAAGGAGTTTTTGATGGATTCCTTTACCTTAGGGCCGACCCCTAAGATAGACTTCACACGAATTATTGAGTACACATCAACAACGGCTTGAGAGCTAGCGGATCTTCAATTCTCCCTAAACACCCTCTTAAAGCTAAAAGAATTCAATACCGAATTCTGTTCAATTTACAAGACTAGGGCCCTCTATTTATAGGCTTACAGGAAACCTAAAACTACTGAGATTCAGGCTCTGGCTGTCAAGCGTCCGGACGGAAGTTAGCCACGTCCGGACGGTTTTCTGCGATATCCTTTCAAAAACAGCGCAATTCTATCCTTATCAGGTCCACATCCTGACGCTTGGCCGAGCGTCCGAATGGTCTTTACTATAACTCATTTCTGCGTTCGAACAGAACACTAGAATATTATGAAATACTGAACAGTGTCCGGACGTGTTGCCACGTCGTCTTGACGTCTTACAAAGACTCTCTAACAGTGTCGACTTCTGAAATCCAACTCCGTGTTGAATACTGATTGACCTAGCGTCCGGACAGTGTTGCTCAGTCGTCCAGACGTCTTGAACATAATTTGCTGGACACTGCGGGGTGACCAGACGCCTTCAAAGGCTCATCCAGCCGGTTGCACAAGAACCGGTTGATTTGGCTTGGATTTTGTAAGGACTCTTTATGGACATCTTCTAGAAGCTTGTGATCAATCACATGCTTTGATTTGGACACTGTTTGAATACATGAAGATTCTGAATTGATAGCCGTCCATCTGGTTAATTTGCAACCATTACATAAAGTGTTTTTGGTTATCCAGAATGTAGCCAATATAAAATACTAACAAACTCCCCATTTGGCCATTCTGGAACAAAACACTTGACCGGTTTGGAAATAGATTCCTGGTCTAAATACCAAAATAAACCCAAAAATACCCCCCTTTTTGTCACACAATGACAAAGGGTAAATAGAGTATTAATTAAAACCGTAAGTGTTTAAAGAATTATCAAAATGTGAGCACAAATTTTAAATTGTTCGAATACAAACAATAATAAGTAAAAAAAAAAAAAAAATCAGTCCTCATCATCAAGCTTGGGGTGATGGTGCTGCAGGCACTCCCTAATGTCAATCTGACATTGTTCAACACGCTCTCCAATAAGATTAACTTCACGCTGGAGAGCTCCCATGGATGACATAAGCTGAGTAAATACAGCTTCTATATCAAAAGAAGGAGGCACAGCCTGTGATGATGATGCAGCTGCTGGTGGGGGAATTGGTGGAGGTTGAGGAACACCGCCTTAAGCCTCATGCTACAACTGCGCTTTGGACTCCATGAGGGTCTGAATGCCAAGAGGATCTGGAATCCGTGATCTGGGCTCCGAGTTTGAAATATTAGTCACTACTTGAAGATAGATTTAAGTGATTAAACACCCAAAAGATAGACTCGTGTTCTTCTCGTCTCGAACCTCGAGCATAGTGTGCAAGATGTGCTTGCATAAGTAAAAACAAGTCTGCATCACAATTGCATAGAGAAGGGTGGCCTTCATGAGAGTAAGCTCACTCCGACGAGCTTGAGGACAAAGGTTTGTCACAACAACCTTTGCTAAAAATCGGTGCATGAGCAAAAGCACTGATGTTGACCTGGGAGTGGGACTTGTCCTCTCTCTGTGGTCTCGTCCCAAAGAAATCATGCAGGAAATCAATGCTGGGAGCCTCATTAGGAAATGGAACTCCGAAAACTAGTAACACAGGTACTCCAATCACAACACTGATAAGCTGTGGATCAATCTGAATCGGCTGTCCTCTGACCATGGTCTGCATAATGAGTCCTCTGTCATCCTCCTGGATGATGATCATGTTACCATAGAACTCCCGTACCAGTCTGCGCGGAGAAGATTCCTCTTTGATAAGACCTGCAGTGATTGCATGCAGTGCAACCTGTCAGCAATAGATTCTTCAGTTCTTTGCCTGACTTGGGGAGAAGAGTCATCTGAAGACATAATTCCTGGGCTAAAAAAAAAAATCACAGAAGCAAATCTATGAAAGTGTTAATTCCTGTTAGTATAAAAAAATAAAAAAATAAAAAAAATTGGGCATTATGACGGTTGTAAAATGGACTATCCTAGAAATTACAACAACATGAAATTCAACCCAAATAATAAAGAATTTTGAGCAATAATACATATTAAACTCAAAATAAGAAAAACCCAAAAACAAACTATTTTAATCATAAAAACTTAAAATAAATTAGTAAAAGAGTATAAAAACACACCTGGAGTGGAGATAAATTGCAAAGATGACACGTGCACGTGAGAAATATGCATAAAAAGCACAAAAAAATGCACAAGATGACAAAAAGGACCACAAAAAGGCAAAATGAGAAGGCTGCGGCACGGGGAGAATGCGATATAACCCTACAGGGTTCACCGTCTGGACAGAACTTAAGTGAGGTCCGGACGTAGTGACACGTAAGAGATCGCAAAAAATACGCCCATCCGGACAAGGAGAAAGGACGTCCGGACGAATCAACCTTACCGTCCGGACAGTTAGAACCACAGTCCAGACGAAAAAATCTGAAAAAGAGGAAAAATTGCAGACAACTATTTCCCAAATAATTTCCAAAACACGCATGTATATAAAACTGATATCCCAGTTCAATTATCATTTCAAAAATATACCAAGATATAATTGAGAGTTAAGATTCAATAAGCACAAAAATTTCCTGCAGAAAGACATTTTTGAATAGAAAACTTAACTCAAGCAATGCATGTGTGTGTGAAGGCTTTCTCAAAAAAAAAAATGAATTTCACTAATATGACTTAAATCACCCGAATTTTCTTGAAAAGAGAGAAAATCAATGTTAGATCAGTCAAAAGTCAACCTTACTTTGCTAGGGCCTAGCCACCCTCATCTGATACACTCCCCCTAAGCTACAGCACATTTTCTTTTACATCGTCCTTTAGTGACCGTTTATTTCCACGATGATTTGGTCACTGACTGTTTCTATAGGGACAATATCAAGAACAGATTTATAGCATATAAGCAGTGGATCTTTTTATTTATCCATATTTATTCAGTTTTGAATGCTTTTTATCACTTAGTGCTGCAACCTAGAAAGAATGCCATAATTTATAGTTTCTAGGTTCAACTAGCGAGTTGATCAATTTGACCATCTTAGAAAAAAATCTCTCATTTAAAAATTCCAGAAGCTAAAAGTCAGATGAGAGAAAAATAATACCTTAGGGGAGCCTTTGGATAGTGCACATTTTTCATCGCATGGGAAAAGCAACTATCTATTATGGATGTCACAAGGAAACTTTGCAGATATCAAGAAAAACTCTCTGTTATATAAAGGCAAAAGAATAAATGCATCAAAAACTGAGACATCAGTTAAACATACATAAGATATCTGGAAGCTATATAATGGAACGAGAAAACTCTGCATCATTTATCCTTTTTTTTATTTATTTTTTTTAAAAAAAAAACAAAAACATGCTTCATAATAAAAAAGGTAGTATAGTACAAGCATGTAAGATAAAAGCAAACCTGACCTCAGGGAGAGGTTTGACAGTACCATGATAGAAAAGCAGCCGCTCGACGTGCTATTTCTATCATCCCTATTAATACCTACAGAATTTCCTCAAGACAAATAAGAGGGAATATAGGGATAGAAAAGATGGTTCCATAAGAACTTGCAAAGATTTCATATGATGCTATAAAAATGTTATGCAAGTGTACCTTTCATACTCTAGGATTTAGGAACCAAATTCCTAATCATGTGTGACCTTACCTACTAGGTAGGTCCACTCCCCCTTAGGGGTTGGATGTCCTCTTTCTTGTCCTGTCCTTCCTTCTTTAGCTGTAGTGCCAGAAATCTGATAAGATCTTGCATGAAGGAACTGACGGAAGATGTTCCTTCATAGGAGATTTCCTTTCCTGCAGTCTTCTGTTCCTTCATATATAGCTTCTTGGGGACCCAAGTCTTTCTTGCTTGAGTAGGCTTCTGTAACAGCTGATGGCTTGGAACATTATTTCTGGGCAGAGATCTATGGTGCCTGGGTGGCTTAGGTGGAGGACACCTAGGTCTGATATGACTACTAACTCCACATTGGTGATACATGGGAGTTTTAGGAGCCTGCCACTTTTTCTTCCTCTGAACTTGCTGATGTAGGCATTTAGGTTTGATGTGCCCTGGCTCGCCACAGTGATGGCATGTAGGAGACTTTCTTCTGATAGGAAGCTTGATCGGAGGATGAGGGATGGCTGGTACTTCCCCATCCATAACAGTTTTCCCTTTATCCACGATTGAGGGTGGAGACTTGGGAATAACTGGCTTCACAAAAATAGTCTGGGAGGTAGAAGGAATATCAGAAGTAGAAAGATAAACATACCCGAGTCCGGTCTTGTCAGTTGGGAACTTCTGAATAAAGAGCATGTGAATAAGCTTCTCGTCTGAGACTCTCTCCAGTTGCAACTATGTCTCCAGAAGCCTCTCTTCTAAATCATTGATATTTATTAGCATAGAGGTCTTCTCAGTCCTGAGGTTGTTTAGCTCTAGTACTTGCTGCTTGTATTTCTCCCTCTGCTTTAGGAATTCTACATATTGAAGTTGATAGGCTGACTGCATATCTTCTTCTTCACTATTCCCAGAGCAGTAGGACTGAGAATCCTCCTTTTCTTCATGTGGGGCCACGAAGGCCAGGAATTTTTCTTCCTCAAGAGTTTGTTCTTCCTTCTCAGACTCATCGTTGAGAGTTGCATTAAAGGCTTTCCCTTTTTGTTTCTTCAAATTTGCACATTCAGTTCTAATGTGCCCGAAGCCTGAACATTTGAAGCATTGAGGACCCCTCAGATCTTTCTTCTTTGCTTCTTCTAACTCACCTGTGTGGGAGCCTTTCTTAGTCTGTCAGAGAACTTCTTCTTGAATCTATTATTCTTCATAACCTGCTTGAAGTTCTTGGCTAACATTTCATGCATCTTCATCAATATCGGAGTCTTCGTTAGAAGAGACTTTGGATTTCTTCTTGTTTGCCTTAAATGCCTTGAGGAAATAGTCTTTGCCTTTCTGACTAGAGGTAAGGAGTATTCATATGTTTGAAGAGATCCTACCAGCTCTTCAATCTTCATCTCCTCCAAATCTTTGCTTTCTTCGATAGTTGTCACCTTAATCCTGAAACGCTCAGGCAAAAATCTTAGTATTTTTTGGATGAGTTTACATCCAAGATTTGTTTCCCAAGACTCACCATCAAGTTTCCCAGGTCGCTAATCTTGGTGTAAAACTCTCCGAAGGTCTCTTCTTCTTGCATCTTAATTTCCTAAAATTTAGAAATCAATATTTGAAGCTTGGTAGATTTTACCAGTTTGTGCCTTCATATGCTGTTTCTAGAATTTGCCATGCATCTTTAGCTACTTCACAATTTGAAATTCTTGCGAATTCAGATGGTGAAAGTGCTTCACATAGTGCATGGAGGGCTTTATCATAGGAGTGCGCTTGTTTGAGTAACAGTAATTTTTTCTGTTCTTCTGGTTTAATCCAACCAGATTCAACAATTTTCCAGACGTCAATTGATTTTAAAAAGAAGCGCATGCGGGCTTTCCAATAGCCATAGTTCGTCCCATCAAAGAGCGGAACTGAATTAAGATTTTGAGACTTTAAAAAATAAACAAAATAAAAGTCAAAAGATTACACTCAAGAAAAAATCTAAAACAGAGTGTACCAAGCTCTGATACCAAATGAAAATAAATATTGACTTCTAATTTAACCAAGTGTGTGTGTGTTTGTGTGCAACCAAATATCTTAAATGCAAAATTTAAATAAGACAAGATATTTGTTACAAAGTAGAAACTTTGTGAAGAGAAAAACCACTCCGGGGCAGCCAAACCCAGGAACTCCACTATCCAAAAACAAAGCTAGTTACAAGACACTCGTACTCACATACCCTTATGCAGTAGTCACACCTTTAACTCTAACACGAAGCCTATCGTGAACACTTCCCAACCAAATCTTTCACCTAAAGAGATTTCTGATGGATTCCTTTACCTTATCGCCAACCCTAAGATAGACTCACACGAACTATTGAGCACACACTGGCAACGGCTTAAGAGCTAGCGGATCTTCATTCTCCCTAAACACCCTCTCAAAGCTAAGAGAATTCAATACCGAATTCTGTACAATTTACAAGCCTAGAGCCCTCTATTTATAGGCTTACAGGAAACCTAAAACTGTTGAGATTCGGGCTCCGGCTGTCGAGCTTTCGGACGGAAGTTAGCCACATCCGAACGGTTTTCTGAGATATCCTTTCAGAAACAGCACAATTCTATCATTATCAGGTCCACGTCCTGAAGGCTTGGTCGAGCGTCCGGACGGTTTTTCCAAACCCGTGTTTAATTCTGGACGGTTTTCCAAACCCGTCCATAACTCGAATTAGCGACCCATTTTCTGGACGGTTTGAAAACATCCTAAATAAACCATCTGGACTTTTTTCCATACGGTTTTTTGCAATTTCTGGACGGTTTGAAACCGTCCAGAATTCCAAAAAAAAAATTGTAGTGTTTTCTTCGTCTAAGCTCCAATCTTTACTTCTAACTCATTTCTTAAGTGTCGTAGGGTCCTAAAGTGACCTAATTTACAAACTTAATGTTTTTATGTCTTAAAAAGTCTTAACTTCACATCAAAAACCTTAGAGATGCTAGCTTCATATCCATTTTTACTCCTAACAACAAATGGTCTACCAAATGCTTAAGAAACATCAATAATATAGTGCCTTAGTCCAAACAATATGTTATCTCGTTCTAAAATTTTCTATGACTTAAAAAGTTAGAATCTTTCGTAAAAAAATAACCATTTCTAACTTGATCTACCTATTAACATGCTAAAAACGCTTATTAACGAAATAAGCACTTAAGCTACAAAATACCTTCAAATGCCACCCTTCTCACTCTCTCTCTCCTCTCTCTCTCTCTCTTCTTGGATGTTGAGTAGGCTAGGGAATGGCTCACTTAATGAGTCGAAGGGTATTTATAAAAGGTTATCCGTGTTTATAACTTTTACACATATTATTTTCGCATGCAAACTATCGTCATTCGAACGGTTCACATTTCATTATAACTGTGAATACATATTAGGTTGCTAATGTGGATTGTTAGAATAGTGACCCAGGAGTTCTCATGCTTCAATGTGGCATCCTTCAAATGCTTCTCGGACTTTTCGAATCATGCGCATATGAGTCTTGCATTTGAAGTGTTTCTGAGCCTTTATTTATGTTAAGGTCTCTTTTGTTTGTTTCTATTTTAATTACTACTTCCCCATAATCAAATAATTCATTTGCTTAATTTTATTATTTCTACGAACTTTATATTTTCTTTGAATTAGTATTGTGCGTGTTTTTAATAAAATTTCTTTTATAAATTGCCATGTATTTGTTAGGGGTATTAAACCTTAATTCATCTCCTATTTCAATTAAATATTTTACGTGTTGGGCCTCACTTATTAAATGGGAGTTTGACCTATACGTGAGAAGCAATGTTAGAATATTAATTATATGATTGCATTCATCATTTTCTATCTACTTAAATTTTTGATATAACAGGTGAGTTGACATGCACAACATAAGTCATAAGGCTAGTACACAACTTGATTACCTATATAATAAACCATGACAATTTCTCATGTTGCTCTGTCTTTGTTTAGGCAAAAAGCAAAATATTGTTAACACAGTTTTCAGTATGATGACATGGGAAATAATGAGCTCCAAACGTTAGGACAACAAGGCTAAGTTCACCAGATTGGTTGTTCTACTCGAGTTAGTTGATGACTTCCAACACCTGCAAAATGACAAGGACACGCTGGAATTCTCCGGTGATCCTCCTCTGATGCTTAAGTTAGTCCGATAGTAGGTGAGAGTTCTATGCATATATCTTAGAGAGAGGAAAAATACTTTATGACTTGCTATTTATAGAACTCTTGAAATAACTACTAGGTAAGGTGATTCCAGATTTCCTGGGATTCTTAACGCCTCAATATGAACAGTGTTCGGATATGTTTCAAATAGTGACTTCTGATATGATTTGACAATGGCAATATGTAGGAATCAGATTTGGAGTGTCGTAATCCCAGATTTTACAGAGTTTGGTCACCTAACCGCACGTTGTTTTGATAGCCCCGTTACCCTTATTTACTGAGGATGTTTATTTCCCGACTATTAGTCGGTTCAGACGATCCTTAATTATTCCTATACCCAAATCTTCTAGAATCTCAAGTCTTCTCTTTCATGAACTACCGTAAATCTCGGGAAAGGTAATTTTCCAACAGTAACCCTCCAATTCTCTTGTCTTAATTCTAAGACTAAGAGAATTTTTCTTCAACTTTTTCTCTTCTCAAGAGATAATTCCTCAGTCGCCTGCTAATCTTTCTCGGGACTTGAGTCGGAACCATCCTTTTTTTCTTTACCTTTAACCGTTGGACTTTTAATGATATCATTCGTACTGGTTATTTTGGATTTTTGCCATTATTTGAGCGACTGGCATCCCCTCGACGCCTGTGCTGTCTGGATTTCGATGTGAGGCGACAATGTTCGGTGGGAATATCTATAGGAATCACCTTAATACCCAGGTAAACACAGTCTTCCATGCAACCATTGCCTTGTGACCCTGGGATAATAACTTCTTTCCACTATATAAATACCTTCCCTTTGCCATCATTTTTCTATCCTCTTTCAAGATATCCATTAATAAACTATCCACTTCTCATAATATTACAATTTTTCATGTCTTTCTATGTCCAGAATTTCATTTTTATCTCTAGGAGATTCGATTCGCCAAAATAGCCTTTGTAATGATGATGTGCTCGGGCTTCAATCGGGAAGGAATTTGTCCTCAAGGATTGGGACCATCCCTTTTCAAAAGTTATCCCTCACAAAGGGAATTTGGATGTGTAATTTTCAGCTTTAAATTAACAAGGACGTGTAATCTTCGGCTTTACGTCCTTTGGCACCTCTCATTGCTAGGGATAGACATAAAGCTTATGCAAAACCTCGGTGATTGGCTATCTTTATGTCATTCCCAAGCTCAGAAGGAGTCGTCATTTCAAGTTATGAGCCTTAAAGAACGATCCTTAATCCTTTGGCTTCAAATGTATATTGGGTCGTTTCCAAGTAGTCCTTTGGCTTCAGATGTATATTGGGTCATTTCCGAGTTGTTTGCCTTTGCTATTTCTCTTCCTTTCCAATATCCTTCAAGAGTTCAGCTTTTAGGGTGGTGTTGTAACACAACCGAGCAGACTTTTGATCTCCCCTAACTACCCCGACACCTCCGTCAGTTGGGAACTTCATGCATAGATGCGGAGTTGAGGTTATGGCTCCTAACTCATTCAAAGCCGGTCTACCCAAGATAACATTGTACGTCGAGCATTCCTCCACAACTAGAAACTTCACCATGATCGTTTTCTGCTAAGGATAGGTCCCCTCCATGATTGGGAGCTCGATGGCTCCAACCGGGAAGACTTGTTCTCTACAAAAACCGACTAACGGACATCCTGCTGGGATCAATTTCCTTGGTCTATTTTCATGAGTTCAAAAGCAAATTTGTACAGAATATCAGCGGAACTTCCTGTGTCAATTAGAATCCTACATATGTTGTGATTAGCGATGGCTAAGGTCACAACCAATGCGTTCGAGTGGGGAAGTAATACCCTTGCAAAGTCTTCATTTGAGAACCCAATAACCTGGTTTTCATGCCTTCTCATTTTGGTGGTCTCTGAACCGAGTATATTTCAAATTCTTTCAGATGCCTTGCATAGGCCTTCCGTGAAACACTAGATTCTCCCTCTCCCCTAAAGCCTCTAGATATTGTGTGAATCTCAAAGAGATTTTCCCGATTGGGCTACCATGCTTGGCTCCAACTTCTTTCTCGCCTATCCGATCAACCGGCCGATGACTAGGCTCTCTATTCCAATCTCGGGGACGTTCTATCCTTTCTCTGGGCTCTTCCAGATATCTCTGGGGTTGGTTTTGTCATTCTTCGGGTTGTCGATTTCTAACGAACTCCTGTTGATTCTGCTGGCTCACCAAAAACGGCACCAATTTCCCATTCTCAATAAATTTCTCAATCAGTATTCGTAGGGACCTACAAGTCTCAATGTTGTGCCCTTTCGACTCATGGAAAGCACAATACCAATGGGCTGTCCTGGGATGTGGAGTGCCGATTATCTCCTGGGGTTTCTCATACATGGAGTCCACTTTGACTGCCGCTAGAACTTCTTCAATTGGTGCATTGAGGGGAGTTTTTTCTTCATCTCGAGGCCTACCATACCCTGGCTTTTATGAAACTCCTTCTTCGTCTTTGATTTTCTCCTGAGCCGAAAGCTCGGGAGGACCCTTTTCCTAACAGCGCTCAAAGCGTCTCTTCCTGATTGATAAACTCATCAGCTTTTTCCATAAGCTCGTGAAGGTTACGTGTTGGCTTCCGGGCCAAATCTGCCATCAAGGGCCCGTCTTTCTTGATACCCTAGTAGAGAGAAAAGTGAACAAATTCTTTGGTGGGATTATCAGTGGTAAGCCTCTCCTGATTGAATCGCTGGAGGAAGTCTTTCAACGACTCATCCCGACCCTGCTGTGTTGACATCAGAGCTCTGGTTGGTTTTCTCCTCACAATCTCAGCCATAAATTGCGTTAGAAGCACCTTTCTGAACTCATCAAAGTTCCGAATGGATCTTGGGGGAAGCCTCCTATACCAGTCTCGAGCACTCCCTGACAATGTCAGCAGGAGGGCCCGACACGCCACTTCATCTAGTGTCCCTTGTAAATCCAGGTGAGCCCGGTAATTATCTAAGTGTTCAACTGGATCTTCCCGTCCAGTATAAGTTGTGATATTGGGAACCTTGAACTTCTCGGGGAGATGAAATGAAGCCACCTCATCTGTGAAAGGAGAAGTTGTTTTCTAGAACAAGTCTCCTGCCTTTGACGTACTTCCATTGCCCTGGTGTTATGTCGCTCCTGACAACAAGTCACACCTTTGCTCCAGTCTCTCAATTATCTCTTTAAGTTTCTTATCCACCTTTTTCGACGTCTTGCGCCTCAGAGGCCTTTGACCTACAATGCCTCTGTTCTCCCCTCTTTCTTCCCGATCTTCCCCATTTTTACCTTGCGTCTCGTTGTGCCCGACAGGGCCTCTTGCTCCGTTTCTGATCCTCTCCTTCGCCAGGTCGCACAGTTGCCGAATGCAAATCTTCTTAGTTGTGCCGTTGCAACGCGGCATTCTCCTTAATCAAGTCTCACATTTCTTTCTCCATTTGAGCTGTTTTCTCATTAAGGAGCTCCACCATAGTTGGAGATTGGGAGGAAGTTTCTCCTTTTTCTTTGTTCTTCCCAGCTCGATTACCCCACAGGCCTCTCAATGCTTCCGACCATGTAGGCACCATTTCGGATATATATATATATATATAGACAAACATTCCTACAAACAGTGCCAAACTGTTGACATAGTTTCCGGTATGATGACATGGGAAATAATGAGCTCCAAACGTTAGGAAAACAAGGCTAAGTTCACCGAGATTGGTTGTTCTACTTGAGTTAGTTGATGACTTCCAACACCTACAAAATGACAAGGACACGCTGAAATTCTCCAATAATCCTCCTCCGATGCTTAAGTTAGTCTGGTTGTAGGTGAGAGTTCTATGCATATATCTTGGAGAGAGGAAAAATACCTTATGACTTGCTATTTATAGATCTCTTGAAATAACTACTAGGTAAGATGATTTTGGATTTCCTAGGATTCTTGTCACCTCAATATGAACAGTGTTCGGGTACGCTTCAAATAGTGACTTCCGATATGATTTGTCAATGGCAATATGTGGGAATCAGATTTGTAGTGTCGTAATCCCGGATTTTACGGAGTTTGGTCACCTAACTGCAAGTTGTTTTGACAGCCCCATAACTCTTATTTACCGAGGATGTTTAATTCCCTACTATTGGTCGGTTCAGACGATCCTTAATTATTCAGGTGCCCAAATCTTCTAGAATCTCGAGTCTTCTGTTTCGTGCACTACCGTAAATCTCGGGAAAGGTAATTTTCGCAACAAATATGATCAGATGGAGGGATTCCAGCTTCATAAGGATTAGGATCCACTACAATTGGGGTATCCAAATTGCAGTGCAATTCAAGTAACCCATAGAAAGGTTTGTCGCATAGCCTACTACCCTGGAGGAACTCCTATTTTATAAGGGATCGGGATCCCTACAATTATGTTGCTCGAATTACACTATGATTTAGACAGCTCATAAAGAGGAGGATTGCGGGGGGCCATCTACTTGGGACCGGTGATCCCCACATCCCCGACCCTCTATATGATTTTATATTGGCAGTTAATAATTAAGCAAGGAAGATAAAAACAAGCATATAATTATACTTTGGATTCTTCTAATAAATCACAATTAATTACCACATATAAAGCATATCAATCCGCAAAATATAAGTGCACACAAATCTCTTACAAACCCAAATCCCAAAACAAATCTATGCCATCATCATGATATGAAACATCCGGCGATATGAATCCCCCGTCTAAGAAGGGCACTAATGGACAACTATTTTGAATGAAGCTGTTGTCTGCAAAAAATGGTTCAGTCCAGAAATCTCCACCAAATTCATGATCAGGTGTTTCTGAGGAAGCAAGAGTGTCTTCGACAGCGCAATTCATTCCAGATAGAAGTGAATGATTAGAGCTCAAGGAGGAGAAATCACTCGAACATGTTTCAGACGACAATGGAGAGCTCTCCAAAATAAAGTGAGAGGGACATTCAGCTTCTGAGTCCCTATTTTGGCTGCTTTCGCACTTGGAAGCCTCACTAAGCTGCTCTTTCATCTTAGACGACGTCGTGGGGCTTTCCTTTTCCCTCTTCTTTAGGTGGGTGTGCCAGTGGTTCTTTATTTCATTATCTGTTCTGCCTGGTAATTTGGTGGCAATCATGGACCACCTGTGAATAAAACAAAAACGTAAAGCTTAATTAGCGTTGTCATCATTCCATCTCTTCTCCTTGACAACAAGATTTCATGCGTTTCCACGAATCAAAATCATCTGAAAACTGGCTACTTTGAAATTCATTTCCAACAAGTAACAAATTCCTACTTATTCCCATGTTCTTCATGTAACTTGATGATTATTTCATCTTCTTCTTTTGTGTACTTCCCCAGTTTTACATCTGGCCGGAGGTAGTTCATCCATCGTAGTCTGCAACTCTTCCCGCACCTTGGTAGCCCTGTCAAAGAAAAACAAATTAATTTACTAATTTTCATTAAAAAAAAGAAAAAAATAAAAAATAAAAAATTCATTTTCATACCAGCAAACTTGGGAAGTTCACGCCAGTTCCAATGGCCATATTTCTGTACATACTCCCTTAACAAATTATCTTCTGCTGGACTCCACGCACCTCTTTTCAGTCCGCTTTTGTCATAATAGGCGCTTTTCACCATTTACAGGACTCTTTCTTTCTCTCTCTCTCTCTCTCTCTCTCTCTAAGGTCAAGTCTTCTAGCAGCTCAAAGAAATACTTTAATTTACAGTGTGTATATATATGCATCCTATGTTGCACATAAAACGTGTTTTATGTAATGGATGGCTACTAGGATCTTCAAGGGCTAAGGCTCCAACGATCGATGATTGTTCTTTTTATTTCATATTTTATAAAGTGAGGGCCCCAAAGTAGAGACAATGAAACGTGTTTAATCTTAAAATAATACAACAGGAGGGAACGATATATCGAGGAAACTTCATAAAGTATCACATGAAACGGGCAAAAGAAGTCACTTGCTAGGTTAAAGTGCATCACTATAATTTGCGATGCTTTATTATATATATATATATATAAAACATCCTGTCATCTATTTTCCTTTGATCAGAAAATTGTTTTATGGAATTAATTTTAATCCTTTTAATTAACATTGTAATGCTATTTCTCAATAAATAAGATAAATATTTCATAAAATATTTAATTAAAATGAGAGTTGAACGACTCAAGACCTTTTGATTTTGATATATATCACATGCATCTTATATCACAACTTACGGTAAAAGCTTAAAAAATAATGAATTTAATCACTTAATTAATAGCTTAACACTTATTCAGTACGAGACTATCAGCCGATTGATCAACAATAAGAAATCAAGCTAGGTAGAATAGAATTTTTATTTTTGGAAAGTCAAGTAAGGAGATCATAGCAATATCTTAGGTATATCTCCTAAGATCCAAATACGAGCGTATAAGTGCAAAAGAAAACAATCATGATTTGTATCAAAAATGAAAAAAAAAAAAACCAAAAAAAAAGAGGGATGACAAAAAAGATTCGCAGGAGCTTACTTCAGCATCCATGTGCGCGAGAATCTTTCTTGATCAGCATCCATTTAGTTGCACACGAACTTGACAGGTCTACAGGCCGTCTGTCTCCCTCATCAATTCTTTTGTTTAATTTGTTTAGGATAATTATTAATTAGAAGAGGATAATCAAAATTCTGGAAGTCACTCTATACAATTCTAAAAGTTTTTTTTTTTTTTTACGTTACTTTAAAAATAAGATAGCTTTTAAAATTATCACTTTATCAAATTTAATAATGGCCAGATTACAAATTCAATTATAATTTTAAAAGCCACATCATTATTGAAGAGACATAAGAGAGACTTCTATTCAAATTTAATTCTAAGTTTTATATATATATATATATATATATATATATATATATAAATTAAATTAAATTTAGACCATTGAAAAAATTATAAAAATCTCTGTACCTTTTTTAGAGCACATATGTCAAATCAATCATGTTAAAGTATTAATTAAACAATTAAAATTATTACTTTATTATCTGTTTAAATTTTTGAAATAAGCAGTTGTTTAATATGGTATCAAATACTGCACGATGTACTTGATTTAATTAGGAGGAATAAGTTTGTGCACGGTGGGGTTTTTCTTCATCTAAGTCAAGTTTGCATAGGAGCCTTCACACTGATCGATGACTTTAACAAAACCAATAATGGGGGAGGGGAGAGACCACCAAACATTACCAATATACAAAATGTTCTTTGGCAACCCCCATCGCCGGGGACAATCAAAATCAATTGGGATGTTGGCTTCGACAAAGCAAATGGGCGAATAGGTCTTGGGATGATTGCATATGATTACAAGGGTTTTGTGTTGGCTGCTCGTATATAGCATCACTCTTCGATCAGCATGTTATAGACCCTATAGCCGCGGAGGCAATGACTGCTTTATATGCAACAATATTTAGGAAGGAGATGCACTACAGATTGTGAAGGAAGTCAATTCTGCTACATCATGCTTATGCGGTTTTGGACATTTTGTGGAAGATATCAAACGAGGTTTACGCTCTCTGAAAACATCCAATGTTGTACATCTCAAAAGGGAAGCCAATCTAGCTGCACATGGTTTAGCCCGAGAGTCTAAGTTATATGGATGAAAGAGATGAGAAATGCTACATGTACTTAAACTTTTACAAAGGGAACCTTACTAAGATGATGTGGAGCTTATTCATTGATATCCGTAGCATTTCTTTTTGTTAATTGTTTTGATCATTTTCAATGAATAAGCTCTATATCAGTTAGTAAGGCTCAAGTTTTAAAAGTTTAAGTAGATGTAGCATTTCTTGAAAGAGATTCTTGATGTCATTTACGGTATTGTTTGTATGGAACTCTGTATTTCTACTTCTTGATTTCAGTTTTTCTGATATTTATATAGATGAGAATTTGTTAGTTGGATGACAATTTTAAAGACTGAACTAAAGAAAAAAAATAAAAATAAAAATAAAAAAAATCCTCCAATCAAATTTGAAAGGCATTTATGTCGATAAATGAATGAGAATTCAATTGATGCACATGCAATACAACAACTAATAACTTTAATCAGAGAAATGCAGATTTATGTTTCATATATTAATTATGTGGAGGCATCATTCGTTTACAGTGCCGTTTAACTAATATATGAAACATCATTATGTGGAGGCAGATTTATGTTTCATATATTAACTAATAACAAACCGTTTTGACACGAATATTACAAATACACGTGTCAAACCGTTTTGACACGTGTATTTCAATACACGTGTCAAAATGTGCAATTAGAGTCTTGCACATCTGACACGCGTAAGACGCGTGTCAAAATACTCGTGGCAAACATTTTGACACGTGTACAGTGCCGTACACGTGTCAAAATGCACGTGGCAATTTGACAAAATTTTTGTAGTGCATATACACCCATTTTCAAGAAACTTAACCCTCAAGTCTACTGAACCACATGTGATCGATGACTTTGCCAATGTGTATGTGAAAGATAGTTAGACATATACAATTATATAAGAAACTGCCAACAAAAACTTAATTGCATGGAGACGGAGTCATCGTTGCTACCACCACTTCAGGCATCAGCAGTTGACTCAAACACATATATACAACGACATGTCACTAACAAATATGTCATAATTTTCATAGCCATAGGTTCTCTTCTTCAACTGATCCTTATCTTGAATTTTAATTATTCAAACTGTTATTTAATTTGGTTAGATATACGTCAACGGATGCATTAATATTGGAGGGTAACCCTCCTCGATCGTATGAATCTTGGAAAGAATAAGAGACCGTTGCACTAATTTTCTTCTGCATCATTTTTCTTGGCTTCGTGAGGTCCGAATTTAATGTATTGAAACTTGATTTGATTTAATTATGATCAATGTTGACAACACATATCATGTACGATCCGTGTCAACATCTTGTACGTACTCATGGCCTGCTACTGTGTGAACAAGGAATTTTTAAGAACCCTATACAGCTGGAGATTTAAACCATCAATTTCATAATTAAAGTCCTTGTTTGATTGTATCCATCTCCATATATTTTATGAAAATTATTGCTGTCCAACTGGGTAGTTGACAAACATCACTTGCTATTATAGTCTATAGAGTAGCTAGCTTATTCATATTTGTTGCATTTTGAGCTACATGCCAATATATATTTTTGGACAACTGTCAGTCATTTTTTTTTGTTCCAATGATTCTCGACTCTTTTTATGTTATGTACGTGATGTAGTTTTTTTCGATTGTTCAAATTTAATTTTAAGTTTTCATAAGAAATAGTGAAAGTGAAATTAAATCTAAACCGTTGAAAAAATTAGAGCACACTTACGTGTTATATTTAATGCTACATCCAAATTCATGTCTTATAGTGATTGGGTAAGAGTAATGCTAATGTCATCTCATGTCTCCCTTGTGTTCTTTAAAAACTAATGTAACTTTTAAAATTATTATTGAATAAAAATTCAATAGATCCAATGGTGATTTTAAAAGTAACATCAATTTTTACTCGACACAAGGGGAACATGCATAGGATGATATTTAGAATTACTCGTTTGAATACGTACATTTTAAACTTTAAGGTTCTATTTGTTAATGTCTTTTTCTTTTTCTGGTTTGAAATAGTATTTTAATGTGACATAAACGTAAAAATTGTTTTTTTTTTTATTTTTAAGAGTGTTTTGTGTTTGGGTTATTTACTAATATTTTTGTTTGAAGAAGTGAAAACAAAAGATAATTATAAGCAAAAACATATGATTTTCACATGCATTTTTAATATGTAAATTAATTTAATAAACTGAGTAGAAAATTTTCTTCTAACCCAACTTAAATGAAACTTCGTCATGAGCAACATATATAAGCATTACAATAAATTTAGATTATTGGCAATTAAGGAAGGGGAAATGCTAAACATCCGCCACTCATCCCCCTTTCATCACCTTCTTTTTCTTAAAAAATTGATTTTTATTAAAAAATTGTCTATGATGTGACATCAGAGACAACTTTTTAATAAAAATCAAATTTTTTTATTATAAAAAGGTGATGAAGGGAAGATAAGTGGAGGATGTGTAGAAAGGCTCGGAAGGAAGTTAGGTGTTTTGAACTATTTTTTGTCTCTCTTACAAAAAAACTAAGACATGCTAAAATATAGTTGACTTTGGTGATGACTACAGGTTCAAGTCTATTATTGATTAAGCATACTGCACACACAAACGCGCATAGAGGATCATGTTCCCTGCCATATCGTTATCAATACTTACTGTAATATGATTGAGATTGGCATGAGTGATGGATGAGTTACATAGATGGATCCCATGTGAGATCCATACACACATGGTTGCAATTATGCAATCTCTACATTCAATAAAAACTAAAAGAGACTTTTACTACTGTACACACTAGGACGATGACTTTGGATTTCCACATGTTCACATATAATGTACAAATTAATCTCTTGGAATTAATGGAACGTTGTCATCATGTGCATGTTCTTCACCATGTTCGGTCATGCTACATCGGACGTATTATATTTTCATCTTACTAATATTTTATTAAATTAAATGTGATAATGTTTATGAAAATTAAATTGATGTGACAGTATTTGTCTGTCTTAGAAAATTAATTCAATAAAATATGATAAAGGTGGATATAATACTTAACCTTACTCATTGGTTAATCATGAATTGGAGAACTTTCCGTCATGATTCCTAGATTTATTTATTTATTTAGGTCTGCAACTTTTAGTAAAGTTTGTGAAGCTGACGTATCTTGATGACATGGGCCTTTCATGACGTCCAGGGACGGATGTAATCATTAATTATATCAAGAAACTGAAAGATCCTTTTAATAAATTAATCAATTATGACAGTGTCTTACGGAAAGATCATGTGGAAGAATGACAAAACCAACGCGAATTCACACGCAGGTTGAATAGGTCAAACCCCGCGAGGCTGCCGTCAAAGAACTTTTTTCTCTGCACCGGGACGAAATTAGGAATTTAAATTTAGTGTTGGACTCGATCCATTGAAAACTTTGTTCATACACGAAACCCTTGTTTGTCTGTTTGCTGATAAAGTTGAATTAGAATTTTTCTTTATTTTTTTATAAATAAATTATATTTTATGTAATTTTTTTAAATTTTTTTAAATTTTATATCATAAAGTCAAACTTCGAAATTCAAACAATAAATTAGAATTCAATTCTAATTTTAAAAAATTCAATTCCTAAACGCTAATTAGACAAAGAAAAAGGGTTCCGCCGATTCCCTTACATCTCCTATCCAATTACAACAGGTTGAAAAAAAATTCAAAATTCTTAATTGTAGAGAATCTCGATCCTTGCCATGATCTAAGTATATTTTGGTTCCTTTAATAAATAATAATCAACACTAATAATCTTAGTTGGATCCCTTCTTTTATGATTCAAAATTTCAGAAATTCTTTACAAAAGTTGGCATGGCTAAGTCAGCATTATATAGAGTTCATTTGCCCCCCAAAAATTTACAAACGTGTATTTTTAAACAAAATTGTAAAAAGTATCCCATGTATTAATAGTATGAAAACGTGAATATATATATAGTATGTTAATATCTCCCTTGTTTGATCATTGCTTAATTCAATAATTAGTACAACGGGAGGAATTTTGTCCGGCCACATTGATGCAAACTTACATACCAAACCCAATACTCAATACTTACATGGGACGTCATCAAGGGGTAGCTCAATCGGCTGGGGACCACGCCTCATAAAGCGGAGGTCACTAGTTCGAATTCTTCATCTCCCCTCTTGTGTGGACATGTCAAAAAAAAAAAAAACTTACATGGGACTGGGCACAAAAATCAGGGCCGGAAGGAGAGATGGGTGGAATTCATTTTGTTGAGATTTGTATAAAAATTTAAAATACAATAATAAAAGTGGAAGAGAGAGAGAGAAAAAAAAAATTACGAGTGATTCGATGTTAAATACCTACGTCTACTATTCTAAAAGGATGCTATGACTACATTGTGCTCATTAACTTATTTGTCTACAATATAAGAGTAATACTACACATCATCTCATTGTCCTCCTTTTGTCCCCCCAAAATTGATGTGACTCTTAAAATCACCATTGGATCAAAATCCAAGAGTGATATATCAAAAATTCAATGGTGATTTTAAGAGTCACATCAATTTTGGGGGGACAAAAGGAGGACAAGAGGATGATGTGTATCATTACTCACAATATAAATGTCCGTGTTTATAGGGTATAGAGTAAATGTAATCAAATCCACATGATTTGGTTACAATCCTAATATTTGATTACAATTAACTCGTAAATAAAAAATATGTTAATATTAACTAAATATTAAATATACGAAAAATATTAACTATACATTTTTAATATATTCTAACACGTTTGAGAAGCTCAAGAAAAATATGAGTGGTTTGAAAAACGAAACCCCAAAAAGCGGCTCAAAACATACAAATAACTACATTAAATTTTAGAATTTACAATTCAGATTTGAGTTGTGTCTACTTTAAAACATGGACAACATTTTAAAAAGCACACGGTTCTAATTAAAAGTTGAACTGCAATTTTACCGCTTGCCGGGTTTCCAAACTCTTGATCAAAGTGTACGTGATATATATGTCAAATCATAACTTAAATTATTAATTTGTAGTATAATGACGTTATTCAATGTGACTAAGACCAGAATTGAAAAGAAGAAACAAGAGACATGACCAATATATATATATATATATATATATCACATAAGAAAATGTTAAAAGCATAAACCCTTAGCACAACTTAAAAACAATCCAACACATATTAGAGTGGAACCCGTGTATAGATCTCACCCTTATACGTATTGGGTTGTGTTCAAATTGTGTTAAGAGTTGTGCCACAATCACTATCCTATCACATATAGCGTACGCGTTTCAATTTTTGATTTTCAGCGCTATAGATATGATTTGAAATATTTCCTTTTCATAAAAGAGCTTTGGAAACGTGAACAACGTGTCATTAATTTATTCACTAATCTAGTGTTAATCAACCATGGTGGGCGGTGGCTATAAAATATACATAAGGTCGTTTTCTGCCTTTAGATAATGAATAGTAACTAGTACATTGGAAAAATTTGTTGGAATTTAGTTTTAAGGATCCAAACAAAATGATAAAATATGATCTTCGACAACACATTATGGAATATTAGTGAACGCTACTGATTAAGGGGAAAAATAAAAGGGGTGGAGGGAAAATCTAATTTAATTATGAGAATTATAAGGCCTTAAGTAAAGCCAACAATGCAAGCGCAACCAAGGAAAGTAAAAATAAGTAATTGGGAGAGATGTGAAAAAGTAATTCAAAAGGAGATTTATTTTTAAGTGACGGGGTGGGGAATTGATGCATGGGCAAGAAGGAAAAGTTCAGTTTCAACAATATGACGATGTTTACGCCCACTATTTTGATGGGTATGATAAATGCCATGTTTTTTAAATAATTGGTTTAAGGTAGTATTTGGTAAAGATTGTTGAGTTGAACCTTTTTTTTTTTTTTTTGAGTAATTGTAAGAAATGATTGATGTGATAGAAAGTAAAAAAAAAAATTATGAAAAGGTGAAAAAGTTTTGTATTGTGATGGATTTTTATTTTATTTAAATAGTAATAAAAAATTATTAATGTGATATAAAAAGTGAAAAAAGTTAAAATGTTCTGAAGTTGATTGTTTTTTGGAAAAGTGAAAATAAAGGAGGAGAATATTGTGTTTATTACCAAACACTCCCTAAGTGACGAAATTTGACACTCCAATTTGTTTGAACGGATTTAATTTTTTCCTTTCAAATAATCATTCAACATGCAGTTGGAATTGAACAAAAATATTTTTAATATTAGACTTACTAGCAATAGGGAAAATTGTAACCCACAAAATTAGGTAGTTGTGTTTACTTAATTGTGAGAGTTATTAGCGGTTCCTCTAGATCAATTAACCAGTTACTGCCTGGTGGAATTATCCATATCAATTTATCAGAGTAAAAATTAAGTAGGAAGCGAAAAATCATAATCTGATATTATATATTTTAATCATCCACATACGTATCATCAATTACAGACTCAAATTTCTCCAATATCATTTCTAGAACAAACTCAAAACAATCAAACCTGATACTACAACCCATTTGCTTGACATCTTTATCCCATCGAATTTCTCGTTCTTAAATACTGGTAACCTGCTAAATCGTAAACACCGAGGTCTTTAACCAGGAAAGGTAAATAAAAACGTTAAGTCTACGACTTAGTAAGTAAATCATTACGAAATTGGTTATCTAATAAGCCTTTAAGTGGCATAAATAATTCTAGAACCACAAACAAGGATTTTCACAAATTGAGGTTTATTGCCTCCATTATTATGCCTAACAAAAGTAGTTTAGTTTGAAGAGTTTGTTGATGCATAATTCTGATGACAAATCCTAGTATTTTAATACGAAGGATATATATATATATATATATATATATCAGTCATAGTTGTCTTTTGTATGGCTTACCCAATTTATTAACCACTTTCTGGCAAAGTTGCCGTTGTCCCGAGGGACCTATAATACAACACCGATGTCCCGGATATATACGTGTAACGTCATATACTAATAGTCCGACTGAGTCCGAACTCGGGTGGCCCACGCTACTTGCAAAGCTGTAACCGTGATGCTCATTCGTAAATGGTGCATCGATTCCAAAAGCAGTCATTCGATCCAAGGCCCATCATATCATAAAAGTAACTTCTATGACCATAGGGTTAAGCCCGTATAGTAAGCTAATGGTCGTTCTACCGCACGTACCAGTGTACCATGTCATACGATACAAGTAATATAGTTCATTTATTAAAAAATAAGTAATACTCGTCTCGAAACAATTAGAGAACTTTAGCAAGCTTATGACATATCATTAAGGAAAATAAAGTATGCTCAATCCGTTGACATATCACATATTAAAGTAAGACCAGCTTTGTAAGTATTTACTTATCGCGTCCGCTCAATCATCCACAAGCTCAGCCCTCTTGAATTCGATCCCCCTACTAAGAAATACATTCTAACATAGTAAAAAACCACTCAAAATCTAACCCAAGCACATAATTATAATTAAAACCATAATTCACTTATTCTGGGCATCTTCAAACATTTGGCCTTTAGCATCAAATGTTCATCCAAGGGCTGTGGAACGTTTAATGGTACCATAATGGATGAAAGACTTAGATCTTCTACCCAAAACTTAACTACGATCTTTAAACATTATGTTAACACATTTCAATGTGATTGGTCATAAAATCCAAAAGTAATTTTGCAATTCTTTGAAAATCAATTTCTTTAAAAGGGACAATTTTCTAAACCCATCATGGCATGCTAAGAAGTAAGAACATGACAAATTGTAAGGACATGGTAATGAAAATGAGCTTAGGACCGAGGCTTACCTCAATGAAGTGAAGTAACCTCAAAAGTCCTTATTCTCTCTCTCTTTCAAGAAATGGTGCATGAAAAATGTAGGGGAAGGGGCAATATTTATAGGGGAATGGGTGTGGATAAAATTGGGTGAGTAGGATTTTATACTTCAGACACATTAGAACATTCATGACGTATTTCAAACATTCGCACAAATGACACGTTGAATGTTCGTCAGGAGAGTCGAACATTCCCAAAGAGGTTAAGGATAAGGGTTGCATCAGTTTGGCACCCTTCGAACGTTCATGTGAGGATTATCAAACGTTCGTGCTAAGGTTTCTTCAATCGTTTCAATGAGCATGGCGAACATTCGAAGTGACTAAATTATTAATTAAATTTTTGGAAAGTAATATATATTGAAGAATTTTGAGTGATAGTAATTGGGGTAATTCTCGTTTATTTTAATTTTGCAATTTTTGGTATTTAATTTATGCGAGGCACTACAAAAATCCATGTGAATCTGCTAAAGTCATCAACAAAGAGACACAATATTTATAACCGCATAATGACATAACTAGGGAATGAGAGAAAATAAAGCCAAGGTGGTGCTTAGATCTAAATGAAGAGCGAGAAAATCATAGTTGATGGCTTTTAGCTTGCTGACATGAATGGCAAAATTAAATTGCCTTATTGCGTGAGACTAAAAGATTGCTTTTTGAAATAGTACTAAGAATGATTCAAAGAGATGGGTGATGCCAGTGATCTACATAAGCTTTTTCACCAAAGAGAGCTTGAGGAGAATTGGATCCAAATGGTGAAGAGAACCATTGGTAAAGGCCATGTTTAATCGATCTTTGGAGAAGGGTGTTTACGAAAACGCTTCTTTCGTAAATGAATATCATTTTACTGAAATCATAAAGAACACTTTGCTAAAAATCATTCATTTTGTACATGATTTAAACTTTACTGAAAACATAAAAAAATTATCTCAATAAAAATTTATTTTTAAGCCTCTTTCATAAACATATTTCGTAGAATCTTTTCGTAAACATAACTTTCAATTCGTAAATACAATTTTTACAAAAATATATATATATATATATATATATATATATATATATATATATATATAGCTTTCATATACATACTTTTGAAAATGTCACCATCATTTATTACTCTATTGTATACATTCATTTCATAAGCTTTTTCATTTCACTGAAAACATTTCTTGTTACTCTGAGTATGCTTTTGTTCTTTTGTTTACTTTCTTTATCACCACTCTAATTAACCCCTGAGTAATGGTTGTGTGTCATGCACATCCCCTTTCGGCAAGGACGAACCCCGTACATTCCCTTTCTTCAAATCCCTATCGGCCTAGCCACAGAGGCCACAACTTTAATGTATTTGCACAACCTCCCATTCATTATTCATTCATTTATTCCAGAAGATACCGGTGTCATCATTCATGAACATTCATACATAACATAATATGTAATATCTCATAGCCATTTCAGTTCATTTACACATATTACATACTAGTCACACATATCATAACTTTTTTTTTTTTTTTTTTGTGAAAACGTGGTAACAATATCATTAAAAACATATCATGTATTATTTTAAGTATGCAACTATAATCCATTCACGTTGCATGTTTCATGTTAAAAAATTTCATTCATTTTATCATTCATAATGCTAAAAAATGACATGGGCTTTTCTTTGAAAAACTTTGCATAAATTTTAATAAAAGGGGAGGGGGGGGGGGGGGGAGAGAGAGAGAGACTTCTCTTAACACCCTAAACTTCCATTACTTTTGCCAATGTCCTCGCAAAGTTTAAAAAAATTTCAATTTAGTATATCGAACTTCCATTTTTTTGCAATGTCACCTTCAGTTAGGGTTTGGGGTTAAATGAGACGGCAGAATGGTGAAATGACCTTTATACATCTGAAAATTTATAAAATTTCATACTTACCCTTAATTAAATTTTATTAAAAAAACAAGTGACCCGTGTTGACCCAACGTGGATTGAAGGGTGACCCATGTTGGGTCACGACCAAACCTACGGGTCACAAAGTCAATTCTTTTTTAAAAGAAAAAAAATAGGGTATTTTGGGAATGTCACACCCCTCGGTTATGATTTAACAGAAAATCATAATGCATGGGTGACATTGCAAAAAATTAGAAGTCTAATACATTAAATTGAGAGTTTTTGAACTTTGGAGGGACATTGCAAAAGTGATAGAAGTTTAGAGGGGTTAAGTGAAGTTTTTCCAAAAAAAAGCCTCACATCGACGTTTATAAAAATGCTAGCACAAACATAAACTTGCTTAACTCAATCACTTAATTTCTTTTTTTTTTATCACTATTGCATATTGTCCTATCGTTGCAATCAACTCTTTGAATAACCTCTTGAAGTCATTACACCAAAAACCTACAATCACATCATGTAATTTCTTTAATTAGAAAGGTCTTACCAAAAGCTCTATATTTCAAGGACATCTTAATCCCTCACTTTCTTTGACTTGCTCTCCCAATCCATAATTTCCATTTTCATCCTCATGTAGCATTTCTCACTTATTTCAAAACTAAATGGACTAGGGAGTTGCTCAATTTGACCAAAAAGCTACTCCAACTCCCTAACATGGTTGCCCGCAAAACACACACGCATGCGGCAAAATTCAAGCAAGTGAAAAAAAAAATGTTTGCAAAAAAACTCATGATTCACTTCACACACCAATCATGCAAATCAATTGTAACGATCCACCCCAAACGATAAAATATTTTTTGCTTTTGGCTCCCCCGAACCAGACTTCCCAAGGGGTCACCCATCCTGGTACTACTCTCACAAAAGCACGCTTAACTGCGAAGTTCTGATAGGTTCATATCCATCACGACTTTAAAACGCGTTGTTTCAAGAAGGATGCGATCATACCAGCACTAATGCACCAGATCCCATAAGAACTTTGCAGTTAAACGTGCTTTGGTAAGAGTAGTATCAGGATGGGTGACCTCCTGAGAAGTCTGGTTCGAGTGAACTAAAAGCAAACAATATTGTGTCATTGAGGGTGAGTCGTTATGCCGTTGTTTCTAGAAATGTAAGAATATACATATAAGCACATATCCATTCTCATACCTAGGTGATGTGAGACGTCACAATCATCTCCTCTTGGGACTCAGAATCCTCACTGGTGATATTCATGGGATCACCACATTCTTGGCATCCCAACGAGTACCAGCTAGCAACCCTCATGCACTTGTGTATGCTCTTTCATCTCAAGCTGGACAATGAATCTGATACCATTTATAAAGATCCACCCAAAACGACATAGTATTGTCCGCTTTTGGCTTCCTTGAACCAGAATTTCTAATGGCTCACCCATCCTAGTACTACTCTCATAGAAGCACGCTTAACTGCGGAATTCTAATAAATTCATGGTCATCACATCTTAAAATGTGTTGTTTTAAAAATGGTGCGATCATACCAAAACCAATGCACTGGATCCCATCAGAACTCCATAGTTAAGCGTGTTTGAGCGAGAGTAGTACTAGGATAGGTGACTTCCTGGGAAGTTTGATTCGAAGGAGCCAAAAGTTGACAATATTGTGTCATTTGGGGTGGGTCGTTACATCAACGCATGCAATCCATCAAGATTATCAAACCTCATGTCAAGAATACACACATAAATCGTACGTGTGATGTCCACTCATAAAAGGCAATTGAGATTTGATACATCATTTCTTGTGCCAGTGACGCTGTAGCATCCCCAAAACAAACAATTTGTTTTCTTTTTTCTCCTTTTCCTTTTTGCTCGTTTAAAAACACATACACACACACACAATAAAATTAAAATATGCAAAACAATGAAAAACAATGAAAAACCATAATGAAAGAAAAGAAATAAATGAAAATCACACAAAAAAAAAAGAAGCAATAAAGCAAAAAAAAAAAAAATGTATGAAAGAAAATAAACATGCACGGTCTATGATGCAAATGTCCATGCATGATACTACACTCTAGACATGCTAAGAGACACCTAAACTAGATAAATCTCTTATCACTTTCCCTCAAAGGGCGAGTGACAACCCCTCTTCTAAACATGTTCCAATTCCCTTTAGGAACATCTTGTGAAACCTCTAGCTTGTTCAAGCTAGACATAATATCTATCATCATGATGAAAGGCTTATAAAGATGAGTCCTAGGTAGGGGACTTTGTCTTTTAGGTTGACTAGACCAAAATTGGTAACAATAATGTCGAATATGACCCATTTTACCACAATGCAAACACTTAGCTAGGGACAAACCTCTGTTAGGGTTGTCTCCTGGGAGGGTTGGTATGCTCAAACTTAGAATTTAAGGGAACCCTAACATCGTTCCCTTTGTCTATCACCTTAGGTCTATCAAACTCTAAGATGTTCTTCCTCTTATCCACATCCCTAAGACTAGGATCATTAACACGAACATAGGGGGCACAAAATTAATCTTCCCTTGATGAATAGGTGTGGTTTTAGAAGAATATGCGTTCTTATCAAAATCATTTGACACATCATATTTAGAAGCAATCATTTCATCTTCTAGACACTCTACTTGATCCATGAGCACAAGTTTTCATTTCTCAAGGAATCACACACATAATCCAATTCAATCATTTTTTTCATTCAAAGATTCATTTTCAATTTCCATATCAATCAAATTTTAAGGAGTAATGTATTCCTTTTTCTTTTTCTTTTTTTTTTTCTTTTTTTTTTCCCTGTTTTGCACACTCCTCATCACAAGACTCCACAAGAATGGGAGGATCAACCTCACTAGGATCACTGGCACTCTTCACAGAGGCGGTGAAAACCATAAAACTCACTTGCTTCTCCTTAGGTCCTCAGAATTGTCAGATTCTGACTCATCACTCATCAACGCTTTAAGGGCTTTTACAATTTGTGTGCAAAGTTAGGACAATCGGTCTAACAGGCCCAAAGCCCGAGCACTCGTAGCATTGAATACTATGTGCATTCTTGTCCTTCTTGAGCTTTTCTCTCTACCTTGGGTGGTTACTTGGGAATCACTCTTGGAAACATTCAGCATAGGGTTCTTAATAATACCCTTGTTGAACTTCAAGAACTTTCTGAACTTTTTGGCCAATAAGGTCTCTGCCTCTTTATCAAAAGAATCATCATTGCAAGACTCAAGAACCCTTCTTCTTATAAGTTTGAAAAGACCTAATAAGCTCCAGGTAGTCGGTTACCAGTTAGAAATAACCGAGTACCAAACCGGTTACTCGTTACCAGCCTGTTATAACCGGCCAAATTTTCACCCCTAAGTTGGTTGGATGGATGCCCAAAGGATTGATTGAATAAAGACATTGGAATAGAACTAATGGCCTTGTTTGACAAATGCTTGTACATAATAGAGTAGTGGGTTGTTAATTTTGGAAGTAGTAAAAAGTGATGATTTGATATAAAGTAAAAAGAATTTGTATAGAAAAGTGAAAAGGTTTTGTATTGTAGTGGATTTTTTTTATTTGAATAATAATAATAAAATATTTATGTGATATAAAAAGTGAAAAAAAAAAAAAAAAAGTGAGAATATTTTCATGTAGATTGTTATTGGAAAATGTGAAAAAGTGAGAAAAATAATGGAAGTAGTGTGCTCCACTATCGTGTAATGGTATGTTGTTTGTCAAACATACCCATGTGTCCAACAACTACTTTTGATGGTACACTCATAAATGTGGGGGGCATATGTGTGGTCACATTCGCAAATGAACTATAAAGAATATTGATACTTTTTTTCTTTCCTTTTTTTTGTTAATATTAGTACTTGGTTTGATAGGGTTACTTTAAAAGTCCAGCAAAAAGTGGGTTTTTTTTTTTACATAATTTGCCAAGTACACCTTAACTACCTTTATATGTAATTTGCTAGTTGTTATCCGCATATATGGATGCAGATAGCAAAAATCACTATCCGCATGAGCGAATATGGACAACAGTTTTAAATTTTGCGGATAATAGCTACATCCTCGTATCCTTTATATTTAATATATATTTTTTATTTTTTATATATTTTTTTACTTATGAATATGTAATATTTAAATCATTTATATTTTTTATGTTATAAATTTGTAATATTGGAAAAAATACAATTTAGGCCCCCCAAATTACCACCATTTTTTTAAATGGCCCTCCAAACTACCAAGGTTTGCACTCTGACCTCAAAACTACCAAAACCTTTGAAAAATGACCATTCTGGCGAAATATCCCCATAATACCCTTGCCACTTGTCATTTTTCAATTAAAAAATTAAATAAAAAAAAACTCAAAAAAATTAAAAAAAAAATTAAAACATTCAAAAAATTAAAAATAAAAAAAATAAAAAAACAAATAAACTAAAATTTTATTTCTTATTTCTTATTTCTTTTTAAAAAAATATGGGTATTTGGGGTGTTGTTATTTTCCAATCGAGACCTGATCTTCCCGACAGCCCTCCGATCACCGTCTGTTTGCAACGTCGTGATGACCGATTTTATAGCCCAGCTCGGCCAGTTCCAATTCGCAATCATCAGCTCACTGATCTCGGCCGAGCTCAAGCTCGTCCCGTTCTGGAAAATATCATCAACTTGAGAGAAAAACTTGTGATCCTTGAGCCCCAGGTAGCTATTGACCAACGTTTTGAATGCCAAAAAATCACAGAGAGAAGAATGGATATGAACATCAACGAACAAGCTCACGGCCGTTGATTTCTCCATCAGAAATCAATCGAGGTCTTTTACAACGATGATAGACTTGCTCTTCGTTTGTAACAAAACAAAATTCAGATTGGAATCATTTATAACCTTCGAAAGATCATATTATAGATATTGAAGGATAGGAAATTAGCCATGTCCGCATTCAGAGAGGCGGGGACAAGTTCGCCGAGCTGCAGGTGTGCATCGTGCCCAACGACGATGCTGGAAAGAAGCAGTACGTCCTTCAGTCGATCGCAATATTTTTTTATAAAAAAATATTAAATTTTAGTTTTTTTAGTTTTTAAAATTTTTAAATTTTTTTTGAATTTTTAAATTTTTTTTTAATTGAAAAATGAAACATGACATGGGTATTATGGAGATATTTCGCCAAATTTGGTCTTTCTCAAAGGTTTTGATAGTTTGGGAGCCAGAGTGCAAGTCTTGGTAGTTTGGGATCCATCCGAAAAAAAAATGATGGTACTTTGAGGGATTAAATTATATATTTTTTTATTTTTTTTTATGCTAAATTTGTAATTTATGTACAAAATAGCCCAAGCCACAGCCTGCCCTTTTGCCCGGACAAGTGCATCACATCAAACTATAAATGTTACCATTTATAGGAGAACCAGAGCAAAAAGGCTATTAAAAAGATGCTACAGTGAGGACCTGCAACTGTTATCAACTACCTCAATAAACAAATAAAACAGAAAAGTATTGGCAATACATTATTAATCACATCAAACCAAGTGTAAACGGGCAAAATATTCTCTGTATTATTTTTTACGTATATTCTCTTTCTTATTTATTTAGTATAGAGTACGTGTTCTTGTTGAAAGCTATTAATTTGTTTATAAATATCACTTACTGTAATATAATCTTAATTATAATTTACTTTAGAGAAAACTTTATTTACGACCTTTTATTTTTATCATTTTTGTAATCATATTCATAAATTTTAAAAAGTGTCAATTTAATGTATTTATCTTTTAAATTCTTTTAATTTCACCCGTCCGATAGAATTTTTCATTAAATCCTAACATAGGGGTTTCAAAATTTTTAAAATACCCTTCTCATAAATCAAAATTTCTAAAATACATCTATCATAAATCAAATGGTAATTTTAAAAATCACGTTATTTTTAGAGGGATAAAAAATATACATGAGTATGACGTCTAAAATTACTCAACTTTTATATATCCTATATATTAATTTCTATAAAAATAACAAAGCCACAAGCAAGTGACAAATATATACTTGGTTCCTTTCTCTCTCTTTTTCTCTTCTATATATATTTCTCTAGATCTTGTGTATGGAAAATGATAAATTTACAACACCACAACAACTGGAGAACACCCCCTCACATGGGGGCGGAGTCCAGTATTTGGGGCCCACCCCCATGTGAGGGGGTGTTGTACAGTTGTTGTGGTATTGTTGTATAGGAATAAGGCCCCTTAATTGTATATATATATAAAGACCATACGAGTGTATATGATCAACTCTTGGTGGACCACTCTTTATTGGACCACATTAATTAGCCTAAGGATCTATCAAAGTCGTTCTCGCATTTTCAAGATTAATGGCATTCAATTCAAGATTATGGAAAAATTATGTGATTTTATATCATTTTCCCAACAAATTAAACCAGGAACAACTAAGAAATATATATATTAATCATCAAATTATAACTTTCTCTTGCAATATTAATGTCTACTTCACAACCATACATATCACTTCATACTAAAAATAGGCTGCAGCTACGGTACAAAATAGCCAGAACAAGCAGAAGCAACATATATATATGGGAAGTGCTAGAATTCCCACCCCCATCCCACCCCAATCCCACTAACCCTAAGGGTAGGGAATTGAACAGATCGATCAACTTCTCCATGCATATATTTGTTTAATCAGTTCAATCCCTCCTCATATGGGCACAAGACTTCATCAAATACGGGAGATAAATATTCAGTGTCCATAAACGGTTCTAGGAAATCATTTGGAATGAAGGAATTATCTGCAGAAAATGGCTGTGTCCAAAAATTACCACTTGAAGAAGAGAATTCACTTGAAGAAGGTTGTGGGGATGATGGTGAGCCATCAATGATGTTTTGGGTAGGGGAGAGATTGTTTGAGGTTATGATATTTTCCTCGTACAAACCATATGGGCAGAAGATTTCATCAAACACGGGAGATATATATTCAGGGTCCACAAATGGCTGCTCTAGGAAATCACTCGACACAAAGGAACAATCTGTCAGAAATGGCTGTGTCCAAAAACTATCACTTGTTTCTTCATATGCTTCTGTGCTAGTTGCAACTGCAGTGTCTTTGGAGATGGAGGAGGATCCAGTTGAGGATGATGGTGAGCTATCAATGATTTGGGAAGTTGTTGGATTTAGAAGAGAATTGTTTTGCTGTTTTACTCTCTTCTGTCTTTTTTCACGCGGGGCAAGATTGTTTGAGCTGTGTTTTTCTTCATGTGGCACTGAGTTCTGCTGTTCTAGTACCCGTTTCTTGAGGTTCGTGTGCCAATGATTTTTAATCTCGTTGTCTGTTCTTCCCGGCAGCCGAGCAGCAATGACAGACCATCTGCAAGAGACGAGATTTGATGAGCGTTTACAACGGTTAAATCATCAATTATCTTAAAAATATAATGGATAGTAAAAGATAAATTTAACCATTTAATTCATATTTTAATAATATATGACCGTCTCATCAAGATTGGTCATGGCGGAGTGATCATATGTCATGTAATTGAATATGCCTGATATATATATATAACTTATCTTTTCATAACTTTGTTGAGAAGTTGAATGCAATTAGCATACCTATTCCCCATTGATTCGTGTAACTCGATGATAGTGTCCTCTTCTTCCTTGCTATAGTTCCCTCTTTTGATGTTTGGCCTCAGATAATTCATCCATCGAAGTCTGCAACTCTTCCCACACCTTGATAGACCTGAAAATTTTGAACTTTTCTGAGGCTGTATTCCACATTGGAGTTTCATTCCAAACATGTTTACACATAAAAACATCGTGGACTTCCAAGTGCAACGAAAAAAAGAGTGGATTTACTGGAGTAGAAGAACAAATGGGATGATTCATTCTAGAATTTGAAGCAGATTCTGATAGAGAGGAAGAAGAAGAAGAACAATAAGATAAAAACCAATCTTGAATAATGAAACGATTATATTCGAGCCACCAGCAATGGAGGCAAAAGATTAGCTTTCTGAGACGGATAAAAATTAAGTCAAGCTGTAAGAGATGACGCAGGATAAAGAAGAACTAAACTCGGAGATCGATTATGAAATCCAAAAGGAAGATTCTTTTTCAGTCCACCATTTTTATGAAGTATAGAAAGTAGTAAGCCTTTTCCACTGAATATCTTAATTAATTACCTGCAAACTTGGGAAGCTGCCGCCAATTCCAGCAGCCGTACCTAGTAACATAAGCTGTTAGCTTTCTGTCTTCCTCTGCTGTCCATGTGCCTTTCTTCAATCCATTTTTATCACAGCTTGGAGTTCTCACCATCTCTTCCTCTCTCTCTCTCTCTCTCTCTCTCTCTCTCTCTCTCTCTCTCTCTCTCTCCCCAGTGAATTTGAAACTATTGGTTCCACTTATTTATACCCATTTCTTTCAGACGAAACGTGTTTCATGGTAGATATAATACTGACAATTTGCAATAAAGGACAGGGGATATTACATAAAAATAAATAAATAAATAAAGGAAAATAAAAAAGAAAAAATAGAAGGGTCCCTCCAAGAAGATTGACCAGATGCTCGTTTTTATGTTATACTATGTGGTACCAAAGGTAGCAACTACCAAGGCATAACTGCCATCTTCGAGGAAACCTGATACCCGGTTCCTAGAACACATCAACACGTTATGCATGGATGTCCGTGGACTCAAATATACCCATGTGGATCACTTGCAATCAACATGATTTCCACAGTTTCTTTGGCATCATTTGCTTGGAATCGATTGAATATTATTAAAATAACGATTAAATGCTTAAATTTATCTCATTTTATTAGTTTATATTTTTTTAGATAAGTAGTGACTTAACATAGTATCAGAGCAGAAGTCTTGAATTCGAACTATGTTTCTATCAATCATTTACTTTTCATTTTTCAATTAAATGTTTTACATGTTGGGTCTCACCTATTGATTAAATCTACTTCATTCTATTAGCTTAAGCTTTTGATACAAGTGGTCATCAGTGATTTAATAAATATATATTTATTTGTTGGAATTAACTTTATTTTACTGGCTATGAACGAATTGAAGCCCATAGTTTGCCAAAGATGCATGATAAACATTTGAGAAAGGATGGTGTGTGTATATATATATAGAGGTCTCCAGTAATTTGTACAGTTTATACTACGAAAAACCCCACATAGAACCAGGGACGGAAGAATGAGGATTGGCATAGTCCATGGCCTCGCTAAATTCCTAAAAACATTAAAAAACAAAAAAATAAATAAATAAATAAAAAAGGGTAAAAATAAAATAGCCTACTGAATTTTAGCAAGAAAACTTTTAGCTAGCCCCTGCCCATAATAGTTTTGGGCTCCATCCCTTCATAAATTAAAAGCTGCCTGCCCACCTATATTTTAAACAGCTTTGTCATCTATTCGGACAGATGTCAGTTGCTGAAGATAGAGATCCTTATCGATCTACAGGTTTAGATCAAGCACCGGCCACAAAATTGGAAGTAGAGTCAACATCTTTGGTTCCATCAAGAGAAAGATCATGAGGCCAAGGATGCTGCTTGTGTAAAATCAAAGACAAATTAGGACAAAATAATTCAGATAGGGACATGCAACGTGGGCGAGTTAACGTTGTTTATAAGTTATAGGATCTTATATATTTGATTATATCCGTTTGAAGTCCTTATCATTTGATCGAACTCAGCCAATGGAAATATTGGGGGAAATATTAATGATCCCAATTCAGGCACAATTTTCTCTATCGAGAATTATTGATGGTCATTGACAAACAAATAAAATTAGAAGTATTAATACTCCGTTTGCTTCGGCGTAAAATGGTTTCTGAAAAATGATTTCTGCAGTTTTTGGTATTTCGTGGAGGCAAAAATAATAGTTAACCAAAAAATTATTTTCATTTGACAAAAAATGCTTAATAAATTTCGAAAAATGATTTACGCTTTTTAAAAGCATAAATTACTTTTTTCGAGACGGCAGACACAGTCAACCCTCTTTTAAACGATGCAGTTAACCTTCACATTCAAGCAGTCGACCATCGTCGAAATCCGACAACCATCGCCGGCTTCTGACAAGCCAGATTCCGGCACAAGTTGGAATCCGGTTAGTGCCAGAATTTGAAAATTTCTGTCGAAATCTAGCAACTTCCGACCACCGTCACCGAACTTCGGCAGTACTTTGTCAGATTCCAACCAGACTAGCCGGAATCTGGCAAGAATGGCCAGATACCAGGCCATTTGGCAGGATCCTGACGGATCTGGTCGTTCTGTGCCAGATTCCGACCAATTTGGCCATTTTCGGCTGTTCTGGCCAGATTCAGGCCTCCTTCACTGGAATCTAACACAAATGGGCAGATTTCGGCCACTTTTGCCCAAATTCGGCCGACCTAGATTCCGTACGCTCCAAATATAAATAATATTTTTATATTATTTTACATTAATATTTTTATGTTGTAAATAAAAATTGATTTTTGTAGATTAATATGATTGAATGAAAATATAAAAAATATTTGTAATTTTCCATACGCATCAAACGGTAGAAAATGTTTTCAGCGAAAAACATTTTTCAAAAAAATGACTTCCTTAAAAATATTTTACGATGAAAACCATTTTACGCCGAAACAAACAGAGTATAAGTGTTCATTTGTATTCCAACATTAATTTCTCATATTCTATGTACTTAAAAAAATCCTCTTACAGGCACAAAGCAGCAAAGAATTAATAATGTTAAAAAAATATATATATTCAATTATTTAATTTTTTATTTTCACAATGTTTGATATGATATATTAAGTTATTACTCATTTCAAAAATTTAAACGAATAGAAATATGTGAATTTAATTATTTAATTATTACTTTAATAAAATAGAAAGCGGATATCAACTCAAATTGCATTACCCAAATCTACTAATTAATCTTTATTCTAGTGGTTTCTGCTTTCACCTCTGTCCCCCAACATATATATAAAGAAATAAAGAAATTCCTCTTCCCTCATCGAGAGGCTTCTTTTGAAAACGAATCCTTTCCGGACAGGAGCCAATTAGCCAAATAAAGCATTGTCCTCTATGCTGGACTATTCAAATTACGTGGAATCTAGGCTAAACATTTTAGGATATCTCAATCCGAGTGATGCATGGGGATCAATAATAGTTTATTTTGACCTAAAATATTTTTGGAATTTTTAACGAAATGATTTTTTTTGAAATAATTTTTGGCACCTGGCCTGTACGGAAAACGGCCGGCAAACTCCAGCGCTTTGAGAATGAGAAGCTTAAACTCGAAAAATAGTTTACGAAATTTAAAAACGATAAATTTCTTAAACCATTTGAGTATCATTTCTGGTCGCACAAAACATCGAAAAATACAATAAAAATTTTACGTCGAAACAAACCGAGTCCTAATTAAATCTTGCGGATAAATTTGTAATTAATATTTTATGTTAGAAAGAGCACATCAATGCTTAAAGGAGTAATGCATACAATTTTTAACACTATCCGACGAATTCGATATGACATTAAAGGATTAAAGTTTGTAATAAATGGGTTAACCCACTTGACCCGTTTATGAAATTATATATATTTTTGTATAATAAATACATGTTGAAATGGAACAAACAGGCCAATCGGATGGTGTTTGGGTCGAAACAGGCCGACCCGTTAGAACCCATTTATTGATCGAGTCATGTCAGAGTTGAAATATTTAACTAAAAGAGTCTTGTTCGAATTAATCTTTACTGGGCTGTCAGGTAAAACGAGTCCACTCAAACCTGACCGGCCTGCCCAGATTACCCGCTTTACGTAGTTTGAATGTGAACGGACCATGTTCGTACGTAGTTTGAATCACGTGTAGCCGTGTAGGTCTTTGGTCAATAAAGAGTCTCTCCAAAGACCAAAACTTGGACACTGGATGGAAACATATCAAACCAATGTCCAATGGCTCTCAGGAATGGTGGGATCCATCCTACGTCATGGAGACCAAAAAAATGTGTTTCTGGTGTTGGTTCTTTGACTGCCCTGGTTTGAAGCTTTGACCAACTGGACACCGTGACAGCAGTGTGGAAAGTTGCAGAGGAGATTTCGAAAAGGCAAAGGGGAAGTGGTCATTAAAGTTAGAATGTGAGACTTTGGAAAAGACTTCAGTATTTGTCGTGGGAGTCTTCTTCCAAATTATATATAAACCATTTCTTGTAAACATTTAAATGCAATTTAATGAATTCCCATTTTTATGACATGGGAAAAAAGGAAAAAGAACAAAATTTGAAAGGCATTCCCGAATCCTACATATGAATGTATGCGTTCACATATGTATGATGTATGACATCAATATGTCTTATTATCATGGGAGTGCCTAAAGTAAAGCTGAAACCATCATAATCACTACTCAATAATAAGTCATTGTTTTATTTTTCAAAAAATTAATAGCTTTTACTGCAACCACAATAATCGGTCTTGGTATATATATATATATTCTACAAATGACCAATCATCACCCGGCCCCTTTTGTTTTTGGGAGGGGGGAGGGTATGTTATATTCTCATGGGAATACATAAGGTTGACCTCAAAGTCAAGGAAAATATATATTTAATTGGGTTTTAGTCGTGAAACATTTATGTGACAGATTTTCACCCTTTTTTAATTTCCACCCCCCCCCCCCCCCCTTTTTTTTTTTTTTTTGAAAGTTCTTAGGTGACAAGGAACTATATATATATTAAGGATTTTTGGGTTGTCTTAACCAGTAAATGCTATGCTGATCGACACACGTTGTCAGGTGAGATTGAAATCTTCTAATTGACCTAGTGTTTGAGGGTGGGACAGTTTAATTTATTTTTGCGTTAATTAATTAGTACAATATATATATATATATGTATGTATGTATGTATGTGCGCACGCGCATTCGAAATTTCTTTTTATTATTTTTAAAAAAAAAAAAAAAAAAACCTTTGATGTTGAAATAGCATTCACTTTGTCCGGCCAAACTGCCAAAGAATTCAAAAGTTTAATTGTTTTCTAGAAGATCAACTTTATCAATTTGTCAAACAGCATAAATTGACCCAAGACCCACTTATTATGGATTCATTTTTTTGGAAACTGATAAAGGGAAGAAATAGAAACAGTCATTCCACCTACGAAACCTGTCTAATTAATCTAATTACATCATTGAAACCAGAAACCAATTGGAGCCCATTTTCGACTTCAATTAAAGTCCCTTTATTTTATGTTTCTTGTCAAAAAAAACTTTTGATCTCGGTTCAATCCTATTTCTTATCATGAGATAGAGTTAATGTTAAATCATTGTTTATCCTAAAAGTTTAGGCTTTTAAAAAATAATTGATTTAATCATTTAATTAATATTTTAACACTCCCTTTTAATTGTAGGCTCAAACTCTCTCAATAAGTAGTGTCCATTAACGCATAAAATATTTAATTGAAATTAAAAATTCAAATGCACGATCTCGAAGCAGGAGGAAGTGGAAGCAGATCGAAGGAGAAATAGAAAATGACAAAAATAAGATTTGAATTCAGAACTTTTATTCTGATACTATGTTAAATTATTATTTTTTTAAAAAACTTAAATTAATAAAAAATAATAATTAATTTAATTATTTAATTAACATTCAATTTTGCAAGCCCACCACAAAACCCATCAATCAATTAAAGTTTCAGTCTATGTTACATATTCAAAGCAGAGTTAAGGTTTTTTTTTTTTTTTTTTTTTTATGTAAGTAAGCAGAGTTAAGGTTTAGTCATGCATTTACATTCCTTTAATTTCCTCCATCGTCACTTTGCTGCCCTAACAGCCCTCCTCCCCATGAAACCACCAATCATGGTAAAAATATTGAACTGCAAGGGTTAATTCTGATAGGAGCCAAAGATGTTACTTGATAGTGTTCAAGCATTGATATTTAGCTCAGCAAATTTTATTTCCATTTTAACTAAAAATCATCTTTTCTATTTTAGCAACTCACTTTTTCAAAAGACCTATATTTCACTCTTTATTTATTTTTTATTTTTTATAATAGATTATTTCACTCTTTATTTTAGCTATACACTTTTACTGTTATATTTAAATGTATATTCTTTGTGAAGGATTTCTTTTTTCTTTTTCCAACAATCATAATTTTTAAATTTGTCTTTTTCTGACGGTCGATCATATTTTTTAAAAAATTTGTCTTTTCCTAATAGTCGTATTTTTTTTGGAGTAATTACATTTGTCCCCGTGAACTACTGGTGATTATCAACATACCACCACGAACTAACATCTCGATCAAAAGAGAGCATGCAACTACTATTTTTACACATTTACCCCCTTCCGTTAGGGAATCTCGTTAAATTGGACGAAATATTCAATTTTTAAATGTTAAATTTTGTTTAAAGACAAAAATACCCTCAAATAGTAATTTAACAAAAAAAATATTTTTTATAAAAAAAGAAAAAAAAATGGGTGGCTGCCAGGGGAGGGGGTGGCCTGTGAGCCACCCCTAGAGGTGGCCGGCGCCAGCCCATCCCCCTCCCCTAATTAAGGGGGTGGCTGCCACTCTCTTTTCCTTTATTCCTTTTAATTTCTTCTTTTTTTAATTGTTTAATTTTAAGGTATTATATGTAAATTTGAAACTTGAGTTAGGGTTTTTGAGTCTTTTCACGAATTTGATTGACAAAATGGGGTAAAGGTACAAAAATTGTAATTGTATGCTCTCTTCTAGTAGAGGTGTCTGTTCATGATGGCATATTGACAATGACCAGTTGTTCATAAAAGAGAAAATATAATTACCCCTATTTAAAAAATAAAAATTTTAAAAAAAAATGTAAAATAGGTAGTGATTGCAGATGATTTTTTCACTCAAATTTGCTAACTAAACCGATGTGAATGTTGTGAATAATTAAGTAGGTCAACCTGAGAAGCCTTCTTGGCTGTCATTATATATTCAAAAATAATCTCAAGTGGGATTTTATATTTAGAATGACTCGTAGTACATTCATGCAAGAACAAATAATTGTTAAATTCATTGTTTCCACTACAAAAAAAATTGTTTTTCGCCACTTGCAGGTCGCCACGTGTACGGTCACTGTACACGTGGCGAACTGTTGGCCGCGTGCAAGTCGCCACGTAAATACACGCGGCCAACCCGGTTGTGACTAACTGCGCAATTAGCCGCGTGTATTTTAATACGCGCGGCCAATTGGCCGCGTGTATTAAAATACACGCAGCCAACAGTTGGCCGCGCGTATTAAAATACACGCGGCCAACAGTTGGCCGCGCGTATTAAAATACACGCGGCCAACAGTTGGCCGCGCGTATTAAAATACACGCGGCAAACTGTTGGCCGCGTGTATTATTATACACGTGGCAATATGTTTTTTTTTAAAAAAAATTAAAAAATAATTTTTTATTTAATTTAAATCTGTATTTAATTATTTTTTAAATAATTGATTGTATTTTTAATTTAGTTCTTTATTTTTAGAGGAAAAAAAATATAATAACTGGAAGAAAAAAAAAAAGAAAAAAAAGAAAAAAAAAAAGAGGAAAGATGCAGAGAGAGAGAGACAGAGAGAGAGATACAGAGAGAGAGAGAGAGACAGAGAGAGAGAGAGCGAGAGACAGAGAGCGAGAGAGAGATACAGAGAGAGAGAGACCGAGAGACAGAGAGCGAGAGACCGAGAGACAGAGAGAGAGAGAGCGAGAGAGAGAGAGGGAGAGCGAGAGACAGAGAGAGAGAGAGAGAGAGAGAGCGATACAGAGGAGAGAGAGAGAGCGAGAGACAGAGAGAGAGAGGGAGAGCGAGAGACAGAGAGAGAGAGAGAGAGAGAGAGCGAGAGACCGAGAGACAGAGAGAGAGAGAGCGAGAGAGAGAGAGGGAGAGCGAGAGACAGAGAGAGAGAGAGAGAGAGAGCGATACAGAGGAGAGAGAGAGAGCGAGAGACAGAGAGAGAGAGGGAGAGCGAGAGACAGAGAGAGAGAGAGAGAGAGAGAGAGAGAGCAAGCGATACAGAGGAGAGAGAGAGAGCGAGAGACAGAGAGAGAGAGGGAGAGCGAGAGAGAGAGAGAGAGAGAGAGAGAGAGAGAGAGATACAGAGAGAGAGAACACACCGTGAGAGAGAGAGAGAGCAACCAAAAATGGAGGAGAGAGAGAGAACGATAGAGAGAGAGAGAGAGAACGTGTATATAATGTTTTTTTTTTTTTTTTTTCGTTTGAAATTCTTGTATGTTCAGTGGCGCGCGGGACAATTCCCGCGCGCCACTGCCTTCAGCAATTCTGGCCGCGTGGCTTTAGGCCACGCGGCCAATTATATTATACGTATATATACATATATTAATATATATATATATATATATATATATATATATATATATATATATATATATATATATATAATATATATTCAGAAATTCTGGCCGCGTGGCCTAAAGCCACGCGGCCAATTATATTATACGTATATATAGATATATTAATATATATATATATATATATATATTATATTTAATAAAAACAATTAGCCACGTGTATTTTAATACACGTGGCCATATACAAAATTTAATAAAATTTATTTTTATTAATATATATTTGATAAAAACAATTGGCCGCGTGTATTAAATACACGTGGCCAACTGGCCGCGTGTAAAAAATACACGCGGCCAACTGGCCGCGTGTAAAAAATACACGCGGCCAACTGGCCGCGTGTAAAAAATACACGCGGCCAATTGGCGGCGTGTAAAAATACACGCGGCCAACTGGCCGCGTGTAAAAATTACACGCGGCCAACTGGCCGCGTGTATAAATTACACGCGGCCAATTGGCCGCGTGTAATTAATTACACGCGGCCAACTGTGATGCGCCCCCATCTAGCCACGTGTACTGTATACACGTGGCTAATTGGACGCGTGTCTACAGTAACAGGTACTGTAGACACGCGGCCAAATGTAGAGTTTTTTGTAGTGTTCGTCCTGATCATGTACTGTCTAAATTTTACAAATATTTTCTTTAGTCAAATGATCGATACACATGTATTGCATAATTAAAGAGCTAGCTAGATAAAATCTTGTCTTTTTCGATCATCCTCCCCCTGCTGAACCGGCCAACAAATTGTTCTTCTAAATTCTTTATAGAAAAAAATATAGATAATTAAGATATAATATGGCAGATTTTACTGGCCGGGACCCAATTAAGCAACTGTGTATATCTTAATATTAGAGCTAGGTCAAGCACGTTGATGACTCTTATATTAACTTAAGTAATTAATTAATTAATGCAACGAATCAAATCAAGTCCGTGGGAACAAGGGCATGCAGTGGGAACTCAGACTATGAAACCTAGGTTTTTTCCACAGGTTATTAATGAAGCATTACAATAGTCGATCGGTAGCCAGTAATATAAACAATACAAATTTATTACGCGTTTCCATTCAACTCGAGATTTTAAATACGTATAAAAAGTCAATGTTAAAAACGAAAATGAAAAAAAAAAAAAAATACATGCCAGGTAATAATTAAGAATGTTACGAAGTTAATTGTTAGAAAAAGTCGGAATAAAGGAGGGCCAAGAAGCCACTGTATATAATATGTAGGGGTGCCCATACGGGGGAGGATATTAACCGTTTGCATTCGCTATTTGTGTATGTAGATGCATATGCGGTTAGCAAAAATTGTGAATGTGATTATTATTCACATCCGCATGCTTTTTATATATAAACTATATATATTTTTTATGTATTATATATGTTTAATAAATTTATTAAAATGAAGTCGTTTTGGTTTTTAATTAATACCAAAATGAAGTCGTTTTGGATAGGTATAAGTTATGTTTACAATAGTTTGATTAGTTGCGTTGTTTTCTTGTGTAACACCTGAAAAAAAGACAAAAGTAATGTAAAATTAATGTATTTTCAAAAGATTAAGGCTTAAAAAAATTAAAACAAACCCAAAACACTAAAAGTCAGTCTAAATTATTTTCAAAATCGTATAAAATAAGCCCTAATAGAGACCTAAAGAAGGCTCATTACCTAATATAGGATAGCGGATAATAACCACAATAATCGCGCAAATGCGGTTAGTAAAAACACGACGCGGATGCGAATATCTAAAAGTGATATTCGTACTTTGTAAATACAGTTGCAGATATAGCAAACAACCGTATCTCTATGTACATCATTCTATATACTTTAATATTAGAGTTAGGCTTAGAGGGCAACCTCAAAGTCCATGTTGTACTTATTATGTAAATGCAAGACTTGGTTTTTTTATTGGTGCACTTGACATTCAAGAGTTTACATTATATTTTTCAACTTTACGCGTAGGGCTATAAATGAACTAAATTGTTCTTAAACAACTTCACTCGCTTTGTATAAAGTTGACTCAAGTTTGGCTTATTTAATAAGTTAATTGAGCTTTAACATAAATTTAGGCTTGTTTATTGAACGGGCCGAATTTTATAAACTCAGCTCAAACTGTATATGTTTTTATAACTTTATTTTTTATTATTTTTATAGCATTGTTTGAACTTTATAATGAGAACATATTAAGTAAAAAGATAAATGATAATTCTCTTCCTAGTTAATATGATAATTATAACTTGAATTCTTGAGAATATAGGTCTTGATATAAGCATATATGTGTTTATATATGTATATATATTGTAAAACATGCATATAGAGTTGAGATTGGATTGTTTAATATGCTAAATTAGGTTATAAGATATAATATAAATAGAAGATTTCTAATAAAAAAAAATATAGGATTTAGTACAAATATGAGGTTGATGATATTAATTTTTATAAGTTTATAAATAAAACCTAATTTATCTAATTAACTTGAATGATATAATCTTAACAACAATTTTACGAAGTTAATCGGAAGAAAACGTCAAAACAAAGGGAGGGCCAATTAAGCAGATGTATATAATATGTAGGGGTGTAAATGCGGGTGAATATTAACCATCTGCATCTGCTATTCACGTATGTGGATACGGATGCGATTAGCAAAAATCGCGAATGCTATTATTATCCGCATACGCATATTCTTTATATATATAATATTTTATATATTTATTATATATTATATATCTTTAATAAATTCACCAAAACGATGTCGGTTTGGTTTTTAATTAATACCAAAACGTAGTCGTTTTAGATTAGCTATAGGTTATATTTACAATGGTTTGGTTGGCTGTGTTAATTTCTTATGTAACACTTGGGCAAAAAGATAAAAGTAATGTAAAATTAATATATTTCCAACAGATTAAGGCTTAAAAAAAATTAAAACAAGTCTAAAACATTGAAAGTCAAGCTAAATTATTTTCAAAATTATTTAAAATAGGCCTAAATAGAGACCCAAAGATGGCCCTTTATCTAATATGGGATAGCAGATAATAACCGCAATAATCGCGTAGATGTGATTAGTAAAAACACAACGTGGATGTGGATATTCAAAAGTGATATCCGTACTTTGCAAATGCAGTTGTAGATATTGCAAATAACCGCATCCGCGTGTATACCCTTAATATATATATATATATATATATACTTTAATATTAGAGTTAGACTTAGTGGCCAACTACAGAGTCCATGTTGACTTACTATGTAAATGCAAGACTTGGTTTTTTTTTATTGGTGCATCTCACGTTCAAGAGTCACGTTATAGTTTTCAACTTTGCGCGTAAGCTGTCAATCAGCTAAATTGTTCTTAAACAATTTGACTAGCTTTGTATAAACTTAATTGACTCAAGTTTAGTTCATTTAATAAATTAATTGAGGTTTAACAAAAAATTAGGCTTATTTAATAAACGAGCTGAATCTGTATAAACTTAGGTAAGCCCATATAAGTTTGTATAACTTTATTTTTATTCTTTTTACAATATTGTTTTGAACTTTATAATGAGAACATATTAAATAAAAAGATAAAGGATAATTCTCTTCCTAGTTAATAAGATAATTATAACTTGAATTCTTGAGAATATAAGTCTTGATATAAACATATAGATATTGTAAAACATGCATATAGAGTTGAGATTGGATTGTTTAATATTCTAAATAATTAGGTTATAAGATATAATATAAATAGAAGATTTATAATAAAAAAAAATAGGATTTATTACAAAATATAAGGTTGATGATATTAATTTTTATAAGTTTATAAATAAAAACTAATTTATCTAATAACTTGAATGATATAATCTTAACAACAATTAAGTGACTAATTATAATTATGATTTATGAAAAAATCAAAACAATGACGGTATTTACTTTATATAAAAAATAAATAAGTTATTTAAGTCGCTCGAAAACAAGTTCCAATTCATTAAAAAATAAATAAATAAATTGAATCTTAACAAATTATTTAACTCGATGATAAACTCGAATTTTACTTATGCTCAAAATAAAATTAAATGAATCAATCATTTATAACATTCTTCATTCGACTCAATCACGGCTCTACTCGTATATACATATATATACATTGGCTACCTTGTTTTATTGAGGGCCCTGATTGGGTCACTAGTTTAAAGTCTATATCGTAGTGGATTGGGCTGGCAAAGGCCATGCTTTTCACAAGGCCCAGAGGATCCATATTTGCCAAGGCCCAACAGCCAGCAGTACGGTGCATGCTTGCCTATTTAGCGTGGTCTGTTTTCTTTTTTTTCAAAGCATACTATAAAGTGTAATTGCTAATTGTGAATTTGTTCCGGTAGAAACCTTCTCGGCAAGGACGGAGCTCGAAGCCCTTATGGGCAGTGATTAGGGGCTAAAATAAATTTGTTAGTAGGGGTCAGTAGGCTAAATTTTATTTTTTTCATAATTTTATTTTACCAATTTTATAAATTTCTTATAAAATAAATTTGTATAAGAAATGCAAATAGGGAGACTAAGAAAGAGGCATAATGTTTAGCTAAAGCTGCAATTCACCAATTCTTAGAGCAAGTGGACCAATGAATATCATGTTTTATTTGAAAGTGGACCAATGGCCCAGTTTGAAATCCCATTTCCCCTCCCCTCCCCTTTGGAATTTTTTTTTATTATTGATTGGAAAATAGGATTGATGTGATATAAAGTTGAAATAATTTATATGGAAAAGTTAAAAAAAAAAAAAAAAAAAAAAAAAAAAAAAAAAAATTATTGTAGTGAGTTTTTTATTTAAAAAGTGTTGATGTGATATAAAAAGTAAAAAAAATTAAAAATGTTTTGAAATTGATGTTTTTTTGGGAGAAGTGAAAAAAAAAAAGGGAAGGGGAGGGAAAAGGGGATTTCAAACCCTCTCCCCTCGGATCCCTCCCCTCTCCCTCTCTCTCTCTTTTTCACTTTTTTCCAAAAAAAAAAAAATCAACATAAAAACATTCTATCTCCGTAGTACTTGGAGAGTAAGTTGTACTTTCTTGATTTCAACGAATGTCATCCAATTTTACTTTTAAAAAAAAAGAAAAAAAAAAAAGGAACCTTCTCGATGTGTGGAAATTACACAACTGGAAGTTTAGGTTATTATCCTTGGCGGGTAAAGAAGTTCTTTTAAAGGCTGTTGTGCAAGCGATTCCAACCTATTCTATGAGTGTTTTCCTTCTCCCTGTCAGCCTGTGCAAATAATTAAATCAACTAATGCAATCCTTTTGGTGGGGACACTTGAGTAATGACTCAAAGATCCATTGGATGAGTTGGTCTAGAATGGGCAGGGCTAAATCTGTTGGGAGGTTGGGCTTTAGGGACTTGCTGATGTTTAATAAAGCCCTCTTGGCAAAGCAATGTTGGAGATTGATTCAGTACCCTTATTCCCTGATCTCTCAGATTCTCAAGGCTAAATATTTCGCAAACTCTTCTTTTTTAGATTCTGAGATTGGGAAAAGACCCTCTTTTATTTGGCGAAGTTTCATGGCTGCAAAAGGCCTTCTTTCCCATGGTATTATTTGGAGAATTGGTGATGGGACTTCCATTAAAGTTTGGGGAGACAATTGGTTGCCTAACATTGGATCTTTGACTTTTCATTCTGGTCTGAGTTTGCCTTGTGATGCAAAGGTGGCTAATCTTATAAACGTCTCTGTTAAGGGATGGAACTATGCTTTAATTGATAACTCTTTTTCGGCCTATGTTGCAAACATTATTAAAAACATTTCTTTATGTCGTTCATTGCCTCCGGACAAAATCATTTGGAATGGTACTTTAAATGGTGTGTTTTCTGTTAAAAGTGCATATCACATAGCCTTAGATTTGCTGAGACGAAAAAATGGGGAGTGCTCATCCAGTTCTGGTAGTAGTGAATTCTGGAAAAAATTTGGGCAGTTAAAGCTCCTAATGCTTTAAAAAAATTTCTTTGGAGAGCTTGTCAAAATGTATTACCTACTAAGCAGAATTTGTTAAGGAAGGGTGTGGTTGATAATGATCTATGTCCTTGTTGTCAGTTAGAGTGGAGTCTGTGATACATGCTTTATGGAATTGCCCAGGTGCTCAAGATGTGTGGGGCTGTGGTCCTATTCTATTTCAAAAATGCCCTTCTATTTTTTCGAACATGGCAGACTAGACTGAATGATGATTTGATGAGTCTAACTATGGTTGTTTTTCATAGAATCTGGTTGCGAAGGAACAAACTGATTTTTGAGGAGCAGTTTTATTCTCCCATGAAGGTTTTCATTAAAGCTTCTCAGTTTTTTGAAGACTTTAAAATGTATAATTTGAGGGAGTCTTTGTTAAAGGTCCCCAATGTTGAAGGGTCAAATATATGTAAGTCTTGGAAACCTCCAAATGCTGGTTTTGTGAAAGTTAATTGGGATGCATCTTTGAATTTAAAATCTGGTATGGTTGGTTTGGGTTGTGTGATTAGAAATGAAGATGGCTATGTTATTGGTGCGAAATGTTGTGCTTGTAGGGCTCTTGTGGATCCTTTATGTGCGGAAGCAATGGCTGCCCTTTATGCTTTGGAATTTTGTTGTGAAATGGGTTTTGTTAACATTGAAAGTGAGGGTGATTCTTTGCAAGTCATCAAAGGTTTATGAAATCCAGATTTCTCCCTTGACAGAATTGGGCACTTTATGGATGCTATTAAACAGAAAGCTTCTTGTTTTTCTGTTTGTAAATGGAGTCATTGTTGTAGAGAAGCAAATGAAGTAGTCCATATTCTAGCTAGAAAGGCTTCCTCAAAATGCTTATCTCATGTTTGGGTTAAGGACTTGCCTTTATTTATTTCTTCTACTTTTTTTAGAGACCTTTTGGCCTCTAGACTGTAATGGTCATCTTTTTAAATGAGAAGATGTTCTTTGTTCAAAAAAAAAAAAAAAAACAATCTTGTTTGAAATCAACATTGAATTGGCTATTAATAACTTCCCTATATCTAACTACTGCATAACAACATTGAATTTGCTCTTGATTTTTCTAAAAGAGTACATAAACCCATATTTGAAATCAAATCGTCCTGCAAGAAATTTTTTTGATTTTTGGTTTTTTTTTAAGACTATAAAACAATTAAGTATGGAATTGGCTACAAATTGGTTGACTGAATTGCAACCTACCGGACTCCTACATAAAAGAGAGTCCTATCAAGCACGTGTTCAAGGCGATATGAGACCTGTTCGTAGGGGCAAACAAAACATTTTTACAAATCTTTTAAAGTAGGACTGACAATTTTGACACGACCTGACAATTTGATACGAATACAATGCGAAATTAGCGGGTTTGGGTCATAAACGGGTCGACTCGTTTATTTCAGTCTGGCGGGTCGTGTCACGGTTCACCCGTGGATGACCTGCCAGACACGATTAATTTTTTTTTTTTTTTAAGGAAATGGGATAAGGAATCAAGAACTGCAATAATCGTCTTTCTGCGTACCTTTTATTTGTATAAGAGCACTCACAAATTCACAATGAATCATATTTTGGCTAGTTTTGATAAGCAAAACAGGAAGGAAAAAAAAAAAAAAAAAAAAAAACTCCATCGGCTGATCTATCCTAAATCTAAAATGGCGTTTTCATCCTTTTGTGAACAGTGCAAGGCCTCATGCGGCGTTGCACTGTTCAGAGATGGATTTTTTTTTTTTTTTTTTTTTTTATTGTCTCTGCACAGCGAAAAAGGTGGAAAAGGACGAATGGGTCTCTCTCTCACGCTCGTTACTGTTTTCCTCATATTTTCTTTTAGCTCTTCTTCTTTTTTCACCCATATGTGAACCGCTCTTCTTCTTCTTCTTTCTCTCATTGCTTGCAATTGAAGCATATTCCTTGTTTTTCAGTTTTTCATTTTAGAGAACTGTCTTAAAGTCTTCGGCTCTTTGATTAGACAGGGAACCCAACTAAAGGAAGTTTCCTCCCATTTTGTCCTCTGTTTTGTTCTTCAAGTCCGTCAACTGTACTGTAGATTTGTTGATTACCCACTTGGGATCCCCCGATTTTCCACCTAGCTAGCTTTTGCTATATTTCATTGACCAAAACCTTGATTCATGGTAGCTGATGAATCGAAGCAACAGGGGGCACAAGTTTCGATTCATGGGTAATGGGTATCAGCTAACACGAGCCATGTGTGCTTTTAGTCTCAGTTTGAAGGCTGTAATAGAGGTTTTTGATATTATCCTTTTAATTATTCACTCTATCTGTTCTCAAATGGGTTGGTACAATTTTTTGCTACTTTGAAGAGATGAACGCTTGTTACTGTTTTCCTCATCTGTTCTGATTTTGTCTAATTTTCGTTGAAGATTAAGGTTGTTAATTTGTTCCAGTTCTGGTTTGGTGATGGCAAGAGCGATGGGCTCGCTCTCACTTCAGTGTCGTTGGCACCCTTGCTTGAGTTTTGGGTTTCGGTAAAGAAAGATAAAATAATAATAATTTTTAAATGATATAGAGTTAAGAATATATAATCAAATAAGAATTTTGATTAATTATTATAAATTGAAAAATAGAGAAGCAAATGAGACTGCAATAAGTCATTGAAGGGTTTATCAGGACATTCTGCAATAACTTGCTTTAGCTGTTACAACTCGATTAAGACTGAACACTGGGAGTGCTTCGAGGCTGACTTCTGTACTTCTTGGAGTCTAGATCGACTCGTTCAGCTTTTTTTGTATAGGAGCTTCTTTGCATTGATCATGCTGGCAGTTCTTGGATTATCCTCATCCATTAATCCTCCTTTGAAGTACCCTCTACTCCAAAGACTCCAATTTCTTCATCCTCCTTTGAAATACTTCTATGCTCCAAAGACTTCAATTTCTTCATTGTCTTCCTTTTTCTTTCCACGTCAGCTTGCTGATCTCCATGAGTGGTGGTCATGATGAAGGGCATGAGGTTTCTGCTTGAGTCACCAAAGGTTTCTTCTGTGCCAATCAAATACGCAGAAAAAGAGGCGTCGCAGAAGGTGCTACTGTCGTTTCCAAAAGGCAAAGTTCGCGACGGGTTGGTGTTAACAGCATGTGCTAAGGTAACCATAGCCATGGGAGTTCTAGAAACACACAAAGAAGCTAGAGATCAAAAAAAATATCAGAAAATTACATAAACTAGTCGTGTTTGGATCTAACTTAAATAGATCACGGGTTCCCACTAGTCATAAACGAGTCGACCCGCATACCCGTTTTACCGGCCCTACTTTAAAGTATGTATTTTTATGAGCAAACTTTCTAGTTAATTTTTTGTCCCCCTCAAAAGGTTTTTTTTTTTTTTTTTTTAAACCTTTGCTTCCAACATGAAAGTAGTTTCATTTACATATGGTCCCGTAGCGTGTTTTGAATGTTGAGTGTTTATAGAACCCTCTCTTAATTGACCGATGGAATTAAATGTGATTCGGAAAACCAATTATAAAATATTTACTCAATCTTCCTTGCCAATTACAGGAGATCTCAATCCAAACAATCAAACCATGAATAATAATATTTGTACTAACCAAACTCAAAGATGGACAGAAATTGTTTTCAAACCGTTTGTAGGAAATTTTATACAAATTATATTTAAAATTGATATGTATTTTAATGTTTAAAAGACACATATTACTCTTCCACGTAGATTGTAAATAATTTCTTACAAATTAATTTATAAAAAGTTTCTCTTCTCGGAACACCTTTAGTCAGCTTGCAGCCCTTAGCCCTAGTTTCACAATTCAAAAGTCTCTAAGGGGTAGTTCAATCGGTTGGAGACCACGCTTCATGAAGCGGAGGTCACTGATTCGAATCCCCCTCCCTGCTTGTGTGGACATGTAAACACCAGGACAAGTAAAGCATTTAAGGGCTTGTTGTGGTCGTACATACTAGTTTCAATTATAGCAGGTTACCTACAATTACAAGGAAACACACGCAGTACACTCCCACCCACGCTTTGAAAAACCTCTCTTTGTTACTTGTGGAAAATTCTCCAGGCAGTGGCGTGGCAATAAGATAGGGTTGGAGAAATTTATTTGTGATGTTACCGTTTAGGGCAATGATAGATAAATACGGAATTAAAAAAAAAAAATGTATAAATTTACGTGGTCCGACAATATGTCTATGTTTATGGGAGTGAAGTTATATTTTATACTTATAAGAAAATTCTAATTGTACAGACTACGTTCACTTTACTCCGCTTCGAAAACTGGCATCTATACAAGCATTTTGTATTATTCTCTATGTCTAAGAGAATAAAAGCCACTTGTTATAACAATTTGTATCTAATTTATAAAATTGATATATATTTCTTAGATAGTGAGAAGCAAGTGATTTTTTGCAATGAAAAAATAATGACTAAAATCATGTGACTAGAAGAAGAGAAACTGGATACAATTGTACATCCATATGCTCGTGTAACACAAGTTTATTATTATTATTATTATTATTATTATTTGATAATTATATACTTAAATGGGTTTTGAATTTCCAACACCTTATTGTTATGGGACGGAGGTAAAATCTACTTTGTTTGTTAATGTATTTTGAATGGTATTTTGTTAAAAAAAAAAAATGTTTTGATGTAATATAAAAGTAAAAATATTTTTTATTTTTTTAAAAGTATATTATATTTGGATTGTTTATTGATGTTTTTGTTTAAGAAGAGAAAAACAAAATAACAGAGGCAAATTGGTTTGTTAATGTTTTTTTAGGAGTATTATTATTATTTTTTTTTTAAAAAAAATGTTTTAATGTTAATAAATGTTTTGCGCTTTGAGTGTTAATATTTTTACTTTAATAATAATAATAATAATATTAAAAAAAATATATATATTTAACAATGATAGCCGACTCTAGAGGATTTCAATAACAGTGAGTTTAAACTCCCCAAAAATTTTACTCTTGAAATTTGAAAATTTCAACAATTGAGTCATAATTTCCATTGCTGCAAGGAATTAAGAAATGGCATCATTTTTTTAGCAGAATCTAATGCAGTTGGTGCAATTAATATTGAAGGGATTATGAGACAAATTTTTCTCCACAATTTTCAATCGTCTTTCGTTGAACTTGTCATGGTCGGACACGTTTAAGAGGATATGACCATATGTCCATATTGAATATAATAAATAAAAAAAAGAAAAGAAAAGAAAAGAAAAGAAGAGAGGATCTGACTATAATAGCCTACATGGGATTTTCCTAAAATATATTTATATATTGTAAGTCTTCGATCGATTGGCTCAGTTTGTGTATCAAAAATAAAATAAAATAAAAATAGCCTGGATAGTTCTACCTTTTATAGGGCTGTTGAGCATGATGATTAGGAGACAAGTTTGACTGAGAGGTCCTTTCCTAGTCTACCTTTGCAGTGAGATTGCCGTCAGAATCCTTTGGCCGACTGTCATAAATGTTGCAGGCCCTAAATATGTATAAATGTCTTAAAATCCTATAGTTTTCCAAATAAAAATAAAGGTTAAATTCGTTTCACCTTATCCTTCTTGAGATATCATTTTTGTCGTTAGTCATAAATAAAATATCATTTTCAATGCAAAATAAATCACATGAGACAAAAAAAATAAAGTTATTAAATTATAAAGAGTAAAAATGTATTTATTCCTAAAAATAAAATAAAATAGATTTTCTCTAATTTGATGGCAATAACACAAGCGCCAAAAAAAAAAAAAAAAAAAAGATTTTTTATTTTTTAGAACTGTTATTTATCCTTCTTTTTTTTGAGTCAACCATTAAATGTTTAGAAAATTAGGATCTATATAGATGAAGATGTAAGTTCTAACAATTTAATGACTGGGTTTTTAAAAAATTGTATGAAAAAATAAAAAATAAAAAAATTGACGTTTAGACTTTCTCAATCCTAGCTAATCCTTATAGATTGATTTTAGACCATATGTGAATTTAATGGGAAGGTCTCCAGGCTTTAAAGCCCAAGTATAAACTTGACATTCCTGAATCACTGTATTTGATTTTTAAGATTTCTCCAAGATCCAATTATATGGATCATATTTTACAATAAAAATGGTAGCCTTACCAAGATTTTTAATATTTCTCCTCTATGTTTGGTCAAGATGCAATTGTAGTGACCATATTTTGTAAGAAAAATGTAAGAAATCTCTTATGCATAAGTATAAAACATGCTTCTACAAGATGACAAAAGTAACTGCCTTCCATGATGTGACATCAAGTATGACATACTAAATATTTATCGGGTCGGTCCATGTTAAGAATGCAGGTTCGGGAGTTCATGGCCTCGGTTAGGATACTGGTGCCCAAACCACACCCCAAATCGGCCCATAAGGTAATTGCCTCACGATATCATTTTAACTGTTTCATTGTTCTCGATGAAGAATTTATAATGTCTTTAGTGTGCCAATAAGTGTGTAATCTGCACGACTCCTAATAATCGTTCTAGCTTGCTAGCATGTAAGAATTCACCCGAAAAAGTTCGATTCAGGATGTGTTGAAGCATGGCATATATCATGTATGTGGGATTTATTAGAGATGAACTGAATGCGTGTGGTGATCCCTACATGAGACACGTACATGTTCAAGATAATGGTACATCTTGTTCATGAGAAATGATAGGCAGGGGACATTTGACCGTCCCCTGTCCAGCTTTTAATATTAAAAAAATATTTTTAAAATGAAAAAATAATAAAGGATAAATACAAAAAAAAATGCATAATACATTTTTTTATTATTAAAAGCTGGACCGGGGACGGTCAAATGTCCCATGTCTATCATTTCTCCTTGTTCACATTGGAAGAAGAATAATGTCCACCCAATATTGAAAGTTAATGTATGAAGCATGTTACGATCGATCATTTAATTGCCACATGATGACAAAACTTATTTCATGGCTATGTTGCATGATATGGACTTGAAAGCAAAAGATTAGGAGAAAAAGGCATAGCAATTTGGCTATTTATTAGCCCTTTAATTTACTTTATAAGCTTATCCACGTTTTTTTTTATCCATTTTACCCAAATTGAACAAAATAAAAGAGTATATGTGAATATGTGATGATGGTTTTGAGAAGTTTTTTTTTTAAAATTTTGGTTTTAAAATGTTTTTTTTGACTATTTTTATGTGAAGTTCACGTTTGAAAAAATGTTTTCTATGAGATCCACTTAAGAAAATTGTTTTATATTTTCAAATAAAAAAAATGTTAAACATGCTTATTTTAACAAAACACAAACAAGATTGATTCGCGCAACCATCTCAAAAGAAAGGGGTGGCTCACCCTGTCAGTGAAAATGGTGGCTCACATGGCTGCCACAACAAAGAAGGGGTGCCTTGAACAACTATTTGAGAGTGGCCACATAGGCTACCCCCTCTGTTTGGGGGTGGCCGTGCAAGCCACCCCATTGAAAGGGGTGCCCCCTCCCCCCTTGGGCAAAGGTAGGGGTGGTAATATTTTTGGCTTTTTCTTTCAAATTTTAATATTTTTGTAGTAAAACAAAAAATTAATTTTTTAGCATGTGACATGGCAAATTGCTTACATGGCATTAGTTTTGATAGGCAACCGCGCGGCCACCCTTTCCCTCTATAGGAGGAGGTCGTGTGACCACCTCTCTTAATTCTTTTAATATTTTTAAAGTAGTAAGTTAATCCCAATACTTGAAAAATTAAGTATATGTTTCTCAAAATATTCATATAAAAAAGTATTTTGTGTTTTGAAAAGAGTTTTATATTTTAAATTGTTTGTTAATAAATGGTTATGAAAAAAAAATGTGTGTTTTGTTATTAAAATGGAAAAGTGTTTTCAAAACTGTGACCATATGAAATCAACATTTCTTAGGATTAATAGAATTGTCCCAAACAACGACTAAGATACGAAGATGGGTTTAAATTTGGCAATTCAAGTTCATGAGTTTGAATTTTTTTTTCATGTTGAGTCGTGGATATATGACTATATACGTTAACATGAACGCAACCCATTTAATTAATTATTTTAAACCTCTCAATCTTTGGCACGACTTGTTTAACTAAATGGATGACACGAATACGACTCATTTAAACCTCTTTAATATAAATGGGTTGAATTGACACAAATACTTAATCTGACTTAATCAGCACAATGCGTAAATTACATCAAATATACTCATTCACAACTAGATTGATGACAAAATTAATTTGATAATCAATATCCATAACCAGTCATTCATTCATAAACAAAATTAATAATCAATTTGTAATTTAATTATAAGATATGCGAGTTAAACGGATTAACACGAATTTAATCAATTTATTAATCATGCATACGTAACTAAATCGACCCATTTTGATCCAAACTGTATTACACTAAACTCTAACTCACTAATTCATATTATATTTAAATCGCGTTCACATGTCATCTTAAACATTGCTAGAAATAGCAAAATGGGTTACAGAAAAGCAACAGCAGAAGAAGATTAGATAAAGGGATAAATTGATTCATATTTTATTACAAAAGGCAATGAAAGGATTATTGCATTTTAATTTTTCATATATATTATATATATATATATATATATATATATATATATATATATATATATATATTAATGGGATTGAACTGGTCAAATTAATTTTTCTTATATGGTCGTTTCACTTCCTTCAGGATCTTTACTTATCTCTTCATTGGACCGTGTCCAAAAAAAATCAACGGACGGCCATTTAAGCCCCCCTCAAATCACAACCTCCCCCAACAATGCAATAATACTAATCTCCCCCTTTTCACCAACACCTACCTGTCCCTCACGGGCAGCCCCAGAAGCTGCCCATTCTCCCTCAAACTGAAAATCCCAACCAATCTGTTTCTTTGGTCAAGAGAGAGAAAAACCCAACACATACATAAAATCTAACTACAATTGAAACACACACAAAATTGCCGAACCAAAACAAAGCGCTACCGTTTCTTTTGCTCTTCAAGACCGTAATAACATCCTTAACAATCAGTCCCCCTGTCGGTTTTTTTATAGATGCCAATGAAGAACGTTTCAAGAAACAGGTTCTTGCTCTGTTTTCGACCAGTTGTCGACATGGAAGTTGTTCTCGAGACTGAAGGCGTCGGTGATGGTGACCGGTCGGCCACCGAAGGTCTGCCGTATATCAGTGCGGAGAACAAGGAGGAAACGAAGCAAATGTTGACTCCAAGGCGAAACCTGTCTCGGGTGATTAAGGCCGTGATGTTTGAAACCTTATTGGTTAGTCTCTAAAACCCCATCTTTCCTATACAGAGAAATGGTAAAAGTTTGGTAGTTTTTTTTTTTTTTTTTTTGATGATCATCGTCAATATAATCTTTTTGTTTACAGACGAAGAGACTTCGTGACAGAAAGCAGAGTCTTTTGGTGAAACCAGAAAGGTCTCATGATTTGTGTGACGAAAAATCAGTGAATCGGGCGTCGGTGGACACTAACATCGATCAAGAAATTACAACCACTTCTGGGTCATCACATTCATCTTCGTTTCGTTCATCATCGGTGAGTTCCTCCAGGTCTTCGACTGACACAACGAAACAAGATTGTAGCATTAATCATCGAGTTCAAGGCGTTGTGGAGAGGCCAAAGAAGGTGGAAATGGGTTGCTCTGGTTTCAACTCCGGCATACTCTTGCTTGTGATTAGCCTTATTATCACAATCTTGTGGGGAAGGGTTTGTGCTATTCTTTTCGCGTCAATTTGTGCATACTTTGTGCCTCGCCGGCGGGTGGGTTATGGCAGACAAGAAAGTGTGATCAAGTTGGAAAAGACAGAGTCCAGAGAGCACAAAAAGAAGGTCATAATGGAAGGATTCCTTGGAAGGAACCACCACAGAAGGCATTAAATTGGAGACGTAAAAATTCGCCGTTTCGTGCTTGATGCGACTTTCTCTGGGGGTCTCTGGTTTAGCAAATTAAAGGCACTCTCAGGGCACAATAGACAAACACGTCTGTCTTGTGACTTGTGATGTGCCTTTTCACAAGTCATGGGGAGAAGAACAGAACATTCCTGTTCTTCATTTACTTCCCCTGCTCTGATCTCTTTCGTATTTGTTTACAGATGAAAGATATAGAAACAATTGTACAGAGATTTTGGTTATTAAAGTGTAATTCATCGCTAAAATTATAACTATTGCTATAGTTTTGATTGATTTATACATTAATTCATGATTGTGGTAATGATATTTTATTTATCTTTGATTTTAGAGTGTGTGATTGACTTTGATTTTTTCTGATAAATAAACTAAATTATTCCAATGATCTTGAAAGTTGTGCGGCAGATTGGGCTATATTATTGTGCTTATTTTTCTTTGTATTATACAAAGAAGAAAAGATAAAGAAAAAGAAAAAAGTTAGGCATACTACCAAAGGGATGTAACGTTTGTTATCCATTGCCTTTGGTCTCTTATCAATAATTGTTTTCAATGTTGCTTTATTTGCAGTTTATGGTTTTTTCCACTCCTTCAAAATTTGCCATAATTCCCAATTGATTGAATTTGCTGACTATAAGAACCTATGGTGGAATGAAGGAGATCTTGATTATCTAAAAACCCAAAATTGCAGCCTCTTGTGGCTTTAATGCATGAAGAGAAGTGGTTTCAACTGAATAGGCAATCTGTGTCTATTAGCTGGGACACACATTAGACATGCCAATTTGCTTAACACCATGCAAAATTTCAGCATTTTTGCGAAGATTTTAGGAAAATGATTTCATTGATTTGAGTACTATAGTTTTTATCATAATTTTCTTACAAAGTAATATGATAGTTCATAATTAGTGAAATTATTAAGAGTGTATAGTTGATAAGTTAGATTTTTTGCTTAATCATTTTCTTAATCATAGACTGTCATGTCAATTTGCAAGAAAATATTTCTGATAAAAGTTAAAGGTGTGTTTAGCAACACTCTTCTCTCTTTTTTCTTCATTTCTCTAAAAAAATAAGTCAGCGGGTGTGTATGGTAAAGATTGTTGAGATTTTTTTTTTTTTTTTTTTTTTTTGAGTAGTAATAAGAAGTTATTAATATAATATAAAGCAGAAAGAATTTGTTTAGAAAAGTGATTTTTTTTTATTTGAATAGTAATAAAAAATGATTAATTTAACATAAAAAGTGAAAAAAAAAAAAAAAAGTTGAATGTTTTGAAGTTAACTTTTTCGGGAAGAAGTGAAAATAAGGAGATGGTGGCTACCAAACATAGCAATAACCTTTTTTCTTATTACCAAACAACATTTTCATCTTTCTCTCACAAAAATTTAAATATCTTTTTCACCTTTATATTACATCAATAACTTCTTATATATATTCAAACAAAAAAACTTACCAAAAAATAAAATAAAAAATCCATTTACCACACGGGCCCTATAGTATCCCTAGCATACATGATAAAACAATAATAAATATTTCTCCCAAGCTTGAAGTAGATCAGGAAATTAACTATCTCATAGTTCTAGAAAAGAAGATAATATAATTGTGAGTTGTTTCTCTCTTGGTCATTTTTCCTCTTTGTCTTTGCTTCCCCTTTAAAATTGATTCGACCAACTCCTTCATAGTTTATTGCATAAAAATCTTAGTGTATGTAATTTAAGGGCTTTTGTACCAATTTAAATAAAATTATTACAAAAATATCGTGCGATAAATACTTCACTCACGTACATCTCACCCCCATCTCGTCCGATTTTTATTTTACTTTTAACCATAACTGATTCAAAAGTTAATAAACACTCTTACACCAGTCCAATAAAATAATAGTGGAACCGGAACCGGGGATCGTATATTATAGCATTGCTAACTTGCTATTATTTATTTTAACAATTTTGACTTTGGAAAGGCTTTGTGCTTTCTCAGTTTATCGTCACTTTATCCCTTTGATTCACATCTTCTCATTTGGACCATAGTGAGTTGTACTTGTATGGTTAATCTGTGGTCAATTGGCCTGAACAAATATAATTGAAATGTGATAACTTGTACGTTAGGAAAGTTGCCGGCCCTGTGAAAAGGTTGTCACTGGTCCAGTCAGTGGCTTTGCCCAGTCGGAAAGAGCAGACCAAAAATAATAGGCCAATCAAAGAGAGGGGGAAAAAAGGAGGAAAATTAAATTAAAATAAAATAATGAAAAAGGTTAAGAAAGGATTTTTTTAATTAATCACCAATTTTAAATTCATTAAAGGAGGAAAATAGTGATTTAATTCCGTAGTGAAGATGGTTGGATTTGGGGGGTGTTATTTTGGCCTGACACGTGGGATTTGGGGGGACGTGGTCCTTGATGCGAACGGTCACCTCGTGAAGCTCTTTAATGCCAAGCAAATATCAAGTCCTTTATGGGATAAGACAACGTCTTTCCGAGGGATTTGGCTTTGTGAGTCCCTTTAGAAAAGATGATTTATTGTTTATTAATGAGATTAAAGTTTTTCTTAATGGATATAGGTTTCGACGACCGTGACGTTTTGACAAATATGTTACCAATATTATTGTTGTTATGGGCTTGTTTGGTAAGTAATTGTGTTGTGGAATATTTGTGTTTTGTAGAATATTTGTGATTGATGTGATATAAAATTTGAGAATGTTTTATAAAAAAGTGAAAAAGTTTTGTTTTGTAGTGGATTTTTTTATTTGAATAATAATAAAATATAGTTGATGTGATATAAAAAGTGTAAAAAAGTTAGAATGTTTTTTATTTGATATTTTTGGAAGAAGTGAAAAGAAATAGAGGGAGAATGACAATGGGTTGCCAAACTGGCCCTATGATTTTAGTTTTGGAAAAAATCAAATTTGATTTTTAAAGTTTTTGTTCAATTTTAATTTATTCCATGAATTAGTCATTTTCATTTAATGCTCCGTTTGTTTCGGCGTAAAATGATTTCTGGAAAATGATTTCAGCATTTTCCGGTGTTTGGTAGAGGCGAAAATAATAGTCAACCGGAAAATGATTTCTGTTTGACCAAAAATGCTTAGTAAATTTCGAAAAATGATTTACGCTTTTTAAAAGCGTAAATCGTTTTCTGAAGACGCCAGACGCAGTTGATCTATTTTAAACGGCACAGTCGACCTTCACGTTCAAGCAGCCGACCACCATCGAAATATGTCGGTTTCGGAATCCGACAACATCCGGTTAATGTCGTCGGAATCTGGGGACGGAATCCGGCCACCTTCGCCGGAATCCAGTCAGCCAGATTCCGGCAACCAATCTGACTGGAATCCGGCAGACCGGCCGGATTCCGGCCATCTGGCCGGATCTGGCCAGAGAGCCGAATTCCGGCCATCTGGCCAGAGAGGCCGGATCCCGGCTCTGGCCAGAGTGGCCGGATCCCGGCCGGCCCTGGCCAGAGAGGACGGTTCCCGGCCGGCCCTGGCCAGAACGGCCGGCTGGCCGGACGGATCTGGCTAGATCTGGCCAGCCTGCCGGGATCCGGCCTCTCTGGCCAGATCCGGCCAGATGGCCAGAATCCGGCATTTTGTGCCGAATTCCGGTGAAAATGCCGGAATCCGGCCACTTTCGCCGGAATCCGGCTATCCCAGATTCCGACGAAACTGTCCGGATTTCGGCCTTTATCTCGAATTTTGGCTATATTAGCCGGAATCAGGTAAAAATTGTCAGAATCTTGTCGGTCAGTGACCGAATCTCGTCATCGATGATTTTTATATTATTTTACATTAATATTTTTATGTTGTGAATAAAAATTGATTTTTATAAGTTAATATGATTGAATAAAAATATAAAAAAATATTTGCGATTTTCCGTACGCGCCAAACACCGAAAAATGCTTTCGACGGAAAATGGTTTCCTGAAAAATGACTTTCCTGAAATCATTTTACGACGGAAACCATTTTACGTCGAAACAAACGGAGCATAAATTGAAAACGGTTTCATAAAGCTTAATTGAGATGCGGCTATAAATAAGATAAGGGATGGATTGGTTTGGGCATCATAGCAAGGGACTATTTGGGGAATTGTTTGGGAGTTCGTAGTCTCACAAAAATCTTGCAGGTGGATGCTAAGACTACAGAATCTTTAGCTGCGTTGGAAGCCGTTCTTTTTGCTAGAGAAGCTGGGTTTTTAGATGCTATATTTGAAGGAGATGCAGCCCATGTTATTGTGGAGATTAACTCAAATCCTCCCTACCTTTCGAGATCAGGCCATATTTTGGAAAATATTGATGTTGAGCGGCAAAGTTTACATACATGTAGTTTCAATTTTGTTTATCGTGAAGCCAATCGTGTAGCTCATTGTCTTGCTAAAGAGGTTTCTAGTACAATGAATGATTTGTGTTTACTGGAGGATACTCCAATTAGTATTTCCAGTATTGTTGTTAGGGAAGCTGTATGTCCCTAGATCCTTGCTTTTGAGGGTCGAGTGTATTTTGTTATGAATGAAGAGTATGAGTATTTCTGTTCAAAAATCTCTCCATCATCTCGTTGTCTCATTAATTGATTGCATTCTATATCATACCACTAAGTTGATGACACGTGACTCGCGTTTGGTATGTCACGTGTCAACTATATGTTTCTTGTAATCAATTTACGTTAAATTAAAATTTTATTTTAAATAATAAATATATAAAAGAAGTGACAATTGAGAGAGAGAAAATATGAGAGGGTGGCTATCGCTCGAGAGGGGGGAAGGGGGAACCCTTTTACCATATGAGGGGTTGTTAGTGCCCCTTTTTGAGAAGAGGTTGCTCTTCACAAAAAAGGGGCGGCCTCCCTCACAGATGAGGGGATAAAGGGTGGTGATCACCCTTCATCTGGAAAGGGGCAACTACCATTCACTGGTGAGGGGTGGTCAAATGGACAGCTTAGTGAATTCGAGAGTGTCGTTTGTTGGACTGTTCACTAAGACGTCTGAGCGGGATGCATCATCAAAGAAACCGAGAGTGTCGTTCACTAAGCCATCTGAACGCCTGTATATTGAAGAAGTTCCATAACTATCCGTTCAATGTGTTTGTTCATAGCTCCGTTAGAATAAACAAATTTCAGAGCTGACCGTTCTTAACGTCGTTCGTTGAGCCGTTTGAACGGCACCATCAAGAATTCATTTTAATCAAGTTTATTCAAATGGCGGGTTGGTACCGTTCGAACACCGCGTCATATTTTCTTCTGGGTCTTCTAATTGCTCTAGTAAACCTAATTTTCAAAGAGACTATAAATAAGCTTCTCTATGCATGATTTTTGTAAGACTATAAGGCTATATTTTAGCGTGCTAAAAGATACTTCTTTGATCCTAAAGCATTCATGCTAATTATCTAACGGAGTTATTTTGGTTAAACCACACAAACTTTTCATTTACAAAATGCCTTCGGCCAATAAAGTTTTGGGATTACAATAGGAGATTAAGTAGAAGAATTATCTAAAGGTTTCGCAACACAAACTTAAGGGAAAAAATTAATCATCAATCCATGTGATTATCCTGTTAAAGCATTTTCAAAATTAATATATATATATATATATATATATATATATATATATATATATATATATATATATATATTTTTGTGTCTTGTGAATGTTTTAAAATGAAGGTGTTAAAGAGCATTAAATGAAAATAGTTCAACATGTAAAAAAGAGAAATTGTAATTGGCATTTATAAGGCCCAACACACTTTAAGCATTTAAAATAATGCTTGGAAGTATACTTGTACGTGTATACTCTAGTATGGTGCGAAGTACTAGACGGACTTGCACGTGCGTGGGGCATTGGGTTGTAGGGCGCTACTGGTGCACTTGGCATTTGGCACGAAGCATCGGAACGATCGAATCATGACCTTTCAATTTTGGATGGTCATGATCAATCGATCTAATGGTTTATTATAAACCATATGATGCTTTTTAGGTAGATTCAATGGTTTGATTTATTGGACTATCACTAAAATAAACTGTAGGGTTAAATCACATTTGATTTAACGGTTGGGAATAATTAATAACGATCTAATGGTTATTATTAAATAATCATTGACAGTTATTTGATCGCAGTTATAGACGGTTGGATTAACAGTTATCAATATAATACAGAAGTAACTATTGTCTAAGTTATCAACAAAATACAGAAGTAACTACTAACCTGTTATTAATAAAAAAGATAACAAAATTTCTTTTTTCTTCAGTGCTTTTTCTAACACCTTCTATATTTAAAATTACAAGTCTCTGCATGTCTACGTCTCTTGATATAATAGAAAAATCTAAAAGTGTTTTGGTTTAATTTTCGTTTGTGCAAAACTCAATTAAACAAACAGAGGATTATGGGTTTCATTGTATCCTGAAAAAATATTTACTGTAACTCTTTGCATACTTTTTTGGTGGGGGCAAATGCTTTTTTAAGGAAAGCGACACTGTAACGTGCCTTATGAGCATTTCATTTTTTTGCTTTTGTTTATTTTTTTTAACAATCTAATTTCAAAGTTAATTTAGAAGTTTATGTGGTTGGCATAATTTACAAATCGCTCTTTTAAGTCAAATTCAATTAAAAAATTTGATAAATTTTATTAAGTGCCACGTCAGCACCAATAAAATAACAATTAGAGTCACTTTTAATAAAAACAATAAAAATAGAGTAATGATTCAATGCCACCCAAATATACAACTTTTCACCAACTTACCTATGTGGCAAGGTGGTCCCCCACTACTTTTTGGGTTTTTTAATTTTTAAAAAATAAATTAAGGTGAGGGACCACCTTGCCACATAGACAAGATAATGAAAAGTTGTATATTTAGGTGGTAGTGAATCATTACTCATAAAAATATGTAAAAGAAAAGGGGTGGCACAGCCCCATGAAGGTGGCTGCCCGCTATACCATTTAAGTTCGTAACGTGTCGAGAACTCCACTTTTCACTTGCTTTTTTCACCGTTACCCGGTCTGGTTCTTTTCCCGAGCAAAAGTTCGCCTCTTCTAGACTTGTAGCATGCCGGTCGGCTGGCTGACAAGAACAATTATGTTGGATTAGACATATGCATGTATACGAGCCGAGCTTGGGCGAGTTCTGGTTGTCCGAGCTCGGCTCGTTCAGAATTTTCATGAGCTCGAGCTCGGCTCGAGCTCGGGACGGTTATTCACTATTGGGCTTGGCTCGACTCGTGAAGGGTAAATCCTTGTCCAAGCTCGAGCTTGAGCTTGATTTTTTGACGAGTCGAGTGCCTTATCGGCACTCGGCTCGCGCGGCTTGTGAGATTTCAGAATAACCTAAATCAAGGTAAGCCAACACCGCAAGAAGAAAAGCCTCAAAATCTCAGCATAAATCAAGCAAAATCCTACGAAATTAACATTATTTTCGAGATCTACTCATGGTGGGTATAAAGAAATTGAAACTTGAGATTTACATTTTCTTTGACGGATTCCCGGTTTCACCATTTTCTAACTTGATCCTGTTGGTTCTTCATTTGATTGCACCGGAGATGAAAGATAAGCTCATTTGGACCCTCGTTGAGAGGATGAAGGAAACTCGTGGATGAAGAGGCTGAAGAGAAAGCAACGAAAGCTTGGCAAATATCCAGAGATGTTCTCAACGTAGCCATATTCAGAGGTTCTTTTCTCTTAAGAAACTGCAGGTTGGACTTGAACAAGGAAGAAGAAAAATAGACGAATCTCGAAGTTGAAAAGCTAGGCTCTCTCAAGAGGTCTCTGCGTAAAGATGAGGCTTTACGCTACGTGGCATTCAGATCTTTCATTAATCAAGTAATGAGGAACAGCTGTGGACAACTTGAGTCAACTTGAAATATAAAAAGATTTTTTCAGATTGGTCATAGGTTATTGTTTTGTGCTAGAGATCAGATAGATATGTCTAGTTTTGAATATTAAAATACATGTTATTTAATTAAAAAATATCTCCTTTAAATTTAATCACTAAAAAATATCAATTAAGATGGTATGTGTGGGGCATCTCTCGTGGAGGAAATGACAAGGTGACAAGAATAAATAATGAAAAAATATTTTTAGAATTTTTTGTTTTATTTATTTGTAATATGAATATATGATCCAGATTTTTTTTGTAATTTTCATAATATATTATTGGGAAAAAAATTTTAAATGAAATTTTTTTGGTGCCTTTTCCTTTTTTTTTTTTTTTTTTTTTTTTTTGAGTATTTCTAGATGTCAAAATTATGTAAATAATTATATAAGTAACTAGATACATAATCATTATAATTTATATTAGTTATTTTGTGTAAATTGTATACTTATGAGTTATGATTTATGTAATTATAAGTTATGTGACTATGTCATTATGTGGCTATAATAATTTATTGTTATAGCTTAATTTTTAATTATATATAGTGATGAATAATGATTTATATAACTCGATATGAGGTTATTTATAATATGATATGAAAATTATGAATCATACTTAATTATTTAGTTTAACTTCCGTGGTATCTAATAATAACTTTTAGGGGTAATTACCTTTTCCCCCATCAACTACCGGCCATTGTCAATATGCCCCCATGAACTGACACTTCGAAAAAAAAGAGCATCAAACTACCAAATTTACATATTTTGGCTCATTCCGTCAGTTTAATTCATGCAAATACTTAAATGCCCTGACTCAATTTCGAAAATAACCCAAATACCCTCATCTTAAAAAATAAAAAATAAAAAAAAAAAAAAAAAAAACTAAAACAAAAGGGAGTGGTGGCAGCCACATCTGGGGTAGCTCGCGGCTACCCCAGCTTATCTCTAGGGTGGCCGCACGGCCACCCCAGAGGCCATGGGTGGCTCGCAAGCCACCCCTAAAGGTTGCTCCGGCCACCTCTAGGGTGGCTCATGGCCACCCCAGAAGCTGGGTGGCTGCATTGCCACCTCCTTAGGTTTTTTTTTTTTTTTTTTTTTTAACAATATATATTAATTTTAATATTTTTTTTAATTATTGTATAGGGCATTTTGGTCTTTAAAATAAAATTAACAGTAAAAAATGGCATATTCCATCCAAGTTAACGGGATTCCCTGACGGAAGGGGTCAAAGTATGTAAAGATGGTAGTTTGATGCTCTATTTTGGTCGAAGTGTCAATTCATGAGGCATATTGACAATAGATGGTAGTTGATGAGGGGAAAATATAGTTACCCCTAACTTTTATATGATATAATATAACTAGATAAGCATTTTTATTATAATTAAGATACATAGGAAATATGACTATAGGATTATTAGATTCTATAACAAATATACATTGTGTCATATGACATGAGATTTAATATCATATAAATTATTATATCATACTTAAATTTAATTAAATGAATTATTAGATCATATGTGACGACCTTTTTTTTTTTTTTTTTTTTTTTTTTTTTTTTTATACAAAAATAAAACAAGTCGTCACAGTGGCACGACTATTTGTCGCTCAACCAACATATGGCACATGCCCCATAACTTGTGCCTGATAATCAGAGTTATATCTAACAGCGGAAAACATAATAATACCATCATAATTTCAGTGGAAAAGTACAACTATAACGTACTTTTATATATATTATATTCAATTACTTATTTTCCTTTATATTTTCTTATTTAAATTCTATAATTCCTTTTTTTTTTTTTTTTTTTCTTTTTTTGGACCTAAAAATATTTTCTTACATTTTAAAGACGCTAAATTAACTTAAATTAATTATTTACCCAAATTTCATGTTATAGTTATTACAAAATGTCCTGGACATTACATCATATCACCTATTATTGTTAAACCATAGTACATTGTTAGAATTTATATCACACTAAATTATACGATGATACAAAATAAGTATTGTTGATATGATTAAAACATCAAATATTATGCCATATAACATTAGATTTAATATCATATAAATTGTTAGATCATACTTAAATTTAATAAAATGAATTGTTAAATCATATCACCTAATTATTGTTGTTAGATCATAGCACATTGTTAGAATTTGGATCACATTTAATTATACAATGATACAAAACATATTGTTGATATCATTATTACATTATACATTGTGCGGTTGTACCATATGACATGAGATTTTATATCATATAAATTATTAGATCATAAGCATTTCATATAAATTCTGGTGATAATACATATGATCATATGTATTTGCGGAGCAAGCCTTTGTAGATGATTTTATAAAAGATTTATGATTTCTTATATATATATAATCTAATGATATGAATTTTAATAATTATTCTTAATTTGTGATTATAAGAAAAATATTGTTGATTTTAATGCTAACAATTGATTTTGGATTATACCAATTACATTGTCATTATATATGATATGATTATTTGAATAATACGATTAAGTATCAAAATTTTCATTAAATCATATTATTAACAATTTATTGTTAATTCAACAATCATTAAATATTTAATTATCAGATTTAGAGTCTCAGTCTCTTAGATCATATAAGATATAATTATATTAATTATCTTTTATAATTAAATATATATATATATATATTAATAAAAATATACGAGTCGAGCTAATAAGCGAGCCGAGCCTTTTTACGAGTATGTTCACGAACTTTAAACGAGCGAGCCGGGTTTTATACGGGTATGTATCATTTAATAATCGAGTATAGTTTCGTGTCCACGAGTAGCTCATTTAATAACTGAGTCGCGCACGAACCGAGCCTTATCGAGCCGAGCCCGAGTGAGCTCACGGGTAGCTTTGCTTCGTTTACATCCCTAATTAGACATTCTTATATCATTTAGGAAAAAACAATTAAAAAAGAGAGAAAGAAAAAAGGTTATCTCATTTGAGTTCTAGAAAGCGAAGATCATAAAATAAGAAATTAGAAATCAATTATTATAAATATTAAATAATCTTTCTGCATGGAACACTTATGACACTGAACTCTGGTGGGCTGTTCGAAACCAATCCAAAAAAAACCCACGAAATAAGAAATAAGAAATTAGAAATCAATTATTATTGGAAATTTGGAAAGAACGGCATCGAGGGCGCCAACACGTTTCCAAAGCTTGAATTCTCCGTATAATTAAAAATTTTTCTTTTATTTTACTTTTTTTTTTTTTAAAAAAAAACTACTAATTTACCGTACAAGTGGGTTTTGTTAATAAACGAAGAAAAGTACTCATAATTCTTTAAATTATCATCTATTTTTTATTGTTATTTCAAATTATTAATTGTGTTAATTTCTCATTTAAACTATTAAAAATATTAATGTTCCTTAATAATAAAAATACATTTCATAAATTATTATTATTTTTAAAAAAATAAAAAAAATTAGTTAAAATATCTAAATAACAAAAAGTATTCAAAAATAAAAACAAAAAATTAAAAATAAAATAAAAACTAAAAACGTGTTTTTTTTTTTTTTTTTTTTATATATTATTTTCAGTTATTTTTTTGTTTGTTTTTTCTTTTTTAATTTTTCATTCTTTTTCCTTTTTTTTTTTGAAAGTTACTTTTTAGTTTTAGTTATTTTTTTTTCTAGAATTTATAAGGACATTTTTGTCTTATTAAAAAAACTGCAATAGAATTCACATGTTTTAATAGTTTAAGAGGGAACATTAACATAATTGATAGTTTGGAAAGACATTAACTATTGAATGCTAGTTTAAGGAGATACATGTACTTTTCCCTTAATAAATTATTATGTAAACTCAAATGAAAAAGAAAAACTATTTATCAATAAATTAATATAGAAAAAAAATCTCATGGTCATAGCTACGCAAATCATGCAATGCATATTTAGTGAGAATAAATACATCTTTTTATTTATTTATTTTTTTAATTTTTTTTTATTTACATGTATTCTCGGTGCTGAAATTGATGAGTAAGACTGCTTTTCATATCTATTTCACACTATATTTTAAGTGACTTCTCATATTAGTTATTAAAAAAATTAATTACTTAAAATACATTACACTAATCAATATAAAATGAATAAATATAACAAATAGATGTTAAGAAAACCATTATTCGAATTTCAAATAATTCATTTCAAACTTAGTAGTAAACGTCAAACTTCGACCGGTCCTTAATCCTTTGGAGCTTCGGGGGAGTAAAAGATTTGGCTTAGCTGTTGTAGGTTTTTTAATAATTCAGATCTAATTTCAAATTTTTTATTAAAAGGAGATAGTAAAATTAAATTTAAAACCGTTAAAAAATTACGACAATTTTATTGTATTTTTTTTTTTTACATCATCTAGGTGTCAAATCCATAATAAATGGTTGAGATCCACATCTACTATGCACGTGGCGTACACACAGACCAGACCCGAGCAACTGCGGTACACCTATTCGCACCAAATATGATATAATAATGAGAAATGATCCTTACACTCATTTCTTACAATAGTCTCACAACAAACTGACGTGGTTGGTAATATTTTATTATATTTTGAGAAATGATCCTTACACTCATTTCTCACAACAGCCCACAACAAGCTGACGTGGCTGGTAATATTTTATTACTTTTTTACAAAAAGAAAATAAAAGAAAACAAAAAAATAATAAAATATTACCAACCACGTCAGCTTGTTGTGGAGCTATTGTGAGAAATGAGTGTATGGATCATTTCTCTTATATTTTTACAAAAAAAAAAAAAAAATATTACCCGCCACGTCAGCTTGTTGTGAAGCTGTTGTGAGAAATGAGTGTATGGATCATTTCTCTATAATAATTTTCTGAATATTTTGATGAATTTGCAAGAAAAACCGTTAATTTAGCCGGTAAAAGTAACCGACCCTTAAACCCCAAATAAACAGAAAAAAAGCCCATTATTTGCTTTTCATATTCTCTCTGCGCGCGCTCTGTCTCGTCTCTCTCTCTCTCTCTCTCTCTCTCTCCTCTCTCTCTCAGGTACTTTCCCTGCAATTTTTTTGCTTTTCACGCACTTTCGCTAATCTTTTCGTTTATCTGATAGTAACCTCTTGTTTCTACTGTTCTTTTTTCTACTGTTCTTGTTTCTTCGCTCAACATTTTCTCTTTCTCTTTCTCTTCTTTTCTTTTCTTTCCATTTTATTGTTTTTCGTCACATGTTATTGAAAACTAATGTTTATTTGTGTATATTGCGGCTTCTTTGAATGAAAGTGAGATTCTGGTACGATCTTTTTTGCAATGATATTAATTTCTTTAATTTTGGATTCTTGGGTATCACATGAGCACAAATTTGTAAATTTTTTGTATGTGTTTATGGGTTTGTGTGTATGTTATTGTGGTATGGTACTCTAGGGTTTGAGCCAAATTAGGTCAGAAGAAATGTTTTGTGGTGAATTTTTTTTTGGGTTTTTGTTATAGAGGAATGGACTAGTGTATGATCGCTTTATGAGATGTTTGTTGCTGAAATTCTACTTCATTTGTTTCTTTTTAGTATATGGATAGCATGTTATATGATTCATAATCAAGCAATTATGCACATCCTTTAAGTTCATCTCAAGTTAGATTTTGTAGAGCCTAGTAGTCTAATATAGTAATCATGTTGTACCTAACAATCTCTTTTATGCTGATGCTCAAAAGATATAAAATTTAACCATATAAAGTTTTTATTATGGAAATATATGCAGCCCATTTTACATGACTGGAACTTTTTCTTAGTTTTCACACATGTTACATAAAATTTTAAATGGAAAATTTGTCTACATGATATTACGGTAGAATAGAAACTCTTTGCTTATTCTCTTTGCTTTACCCTGAACCAATTTGGTGCTTTTTGTTAGAGTTGATGCTCTTTTTTGGTGTGAACTTGACGCTGCTGTTCATTTGTGTTTCCAGTACAAGTTTTCTGCAGGTTGCTTGCTCTGGAATTTGTTATCAATGCTTAATGAAATTTTTTGCATAAATGATTGTCCCAGAAATGGCACTTTCAGGGGAGTTGGTTCAACATATTAAGCAGAAAAAAATCATGGGAGACGGTGGTTCTGGTTCTTCATTTTCTCTAAATCGTTCTGTTCTGGGTGAAATATATTTGTCAGAGGTTTTGGAGCAGCCGGGACATATGGCTTTACCTTATGTCAAGCATACAGAGAACTCCGCCAGCATGAACTGTGAGGTGATTCTTGCTGATTCTCCAAGGACAGAGATGCTTGCTGTAAAGATTTCCAAGAAGAAGAAGAGGAAGAAGAAGAAGAAGAAAGATAAGTCAACTAAAAGTTTGAATGATAAGACTGTTGATGGCACAGGACTAAGAAAATGTGGTTTAGACAGCGCAATGCCATCTTGTCAGCTGTCGGGGGAGACCGCGAACGATAATGCAACTAACTACGTGAAAGGCCTGAAGAATGATCTCCCATCTGCAGGTGTCATCCTCAATGTGCACCATGTATGGTCTGGAGTTTGTAAAGATCCGAGTGTTCCCATTGGCAAGAATCTCCCTGAATGTTCCAATGTCAGAATTCCTGATCTTACTGGAAATTATTTTCCTGCTTCTATGAGGAATCATAGTAACTCTGGGTCCAACATCTGCTGTGCGGGTTATAAATTCAGCAAGCACGAGCCTGAAGAAGTAAGCAATAATTGTTTTCTGGAGAATCTGCAGGAGAACCAGTCTCCCAGGCTTCTATCTCAATGCAAGTCATACGAGATCATCCAATTGCAAGTCTTGTAAGGTCAAAGATTGCATTGCTTGCAACTGTGGAGTTACCAAAACCTGTGGCCGGTCTCAGACTGCCTGCAATCATCGTGGCATCACCCCAATTAATGATTTTAAATCTAATGACTTGGCTTCTCAAAGTGATGCTGTACACAAAACTAAGAAGAATGCCAAGGGAGCACAAACCTATGGGAAAAAAAGATCGAATTTTTATTATGGACAAGGATGTTTGCCTGCTAGAGAAGAATCATTGGGTCAAGCGTAATTCATTTTCAAGAAGAGGATTGCTACCCAGTCACTTAATTTCCCCTCCAGGCTACAGCAATTCTGCACATGGAACGAAAAAGATGGTAGACAAAGAGTCATTTATGTGTAGGAAAATGCATGGTGGAGTAATAGTTGATTCTTCTCAATGGGCTCCTCAGCAGAGGTTGAATGGGGGATTTAATAAATATGTCTCATGGTCTTGTCAACCGGGTGCCTTGGCAACTGACTCTGGGAAATTAAAATCATATAATTCATTTAAGCATGAGAACTACTACAACAGAAAGAAAGGACAGGGAGGCTATGGAGGAAACTTCTTTAGGCTTCATGATAAGTCTGTTCCACTTCAAAAGGAATCATCACAGGTTCCTTATGAACTTTATCAGTATAAAAATGGTAATGCTGCACAAAGAACCATTTATAATAGCCAGCTCGCTGTATCTTATGGTTCACACTGTTTAAATTCATTTCCTGCCTTTTCGCCTGTCATACCGAAAAATGTACCTCACTTGACAAGTTTGAGAATACCAGGTCAACGTGTGCTAAATGATTTCCATCCATACAATTGCATGAAGATTCCAAGGACGGAAGATGTAGTAAGTCTGTCTTTTTCTGCATCCATAGACAGTGATATGTGCTCAC
>JAJPGS010000007.1:0-145430 GCA_028654335.1 Alnus rubra | reverse complement strand
CAGGACCTATCGCAATGGATAAAAGATGAAAAGGGATAGTCAGCATCTTAAGGAACAGAGCAACATCACTTTATATCATAAACCATAAAACCTTGGTAGAGACCATCAAAAAACAAAGAAAAACTATACTTTATACATATAGAGATAGTCAACATCGCTATTACACACCCACACACATAAGAGAAGGATCCATTGACAGCAGTGTAAAACTTTATTCGTTTATTCCTTTCCATTAATTTTTTATAAGATTTATGTGTTGACAAACCCAGCAATGGATTCATTCTCCCCTTACCCATCATGCTCGCTGAATTTCAGCAAAAATTACACTATTACAGTCTTTTCCATTATTTGTACACTCCAAGTGATAACTACAGAAGCCAAAGATCACTATAACAATGATATTGGATCTCCAACCTTATCTATTAGCAGCAATAGCCATAAACATAAAAAGAAGAAACTTTTCATTTACCTAAGATCACTGTGGCCTGTATGTGCAAGGAGAAATCAGGTGCCAAACTATAAGGTAGCAAGATCCTACTACATAATAATAAATATTATGTTATTGCGTTGAAGGCTTGACCTACTTAGACATTATCTTGGAATCTTAAAGGAAAGCACAAGATCTGCTGCATTTAAAAGCATATAGAGTAATCTTTGTGGCTAATGCTACTCAAACTAAAGTAAATTATTGCTAAATTTACCCTGGTCATTAATCCTAAGCTCTTCTTCAAAAGCATGACCACCAAAGTTAAGCTTAACTTTAAGGCTCCACTTGTTTTGACAATAAACATTTTCCTAACGAGAATATTTTTAATAGAAAATATTTCAAGGAAAATGATTTATTTTTAGTTGTTTAGTTGAGATCCTGGAAATACTTTTTTAGTGCTCAGTTGAACCACAAATATATATTTTACAACCAAAAAAAAAGTCAATAGGTAGTGGACGTTATGGTGGTAGTGGGAGGAGTGAGGGGAGAGGAGGGAGGTGGAGGCGGTGGTGGTGGCATTGGTGGTGGCGGTGGTGGTGGTGGTGGTGTGGAGAAAGAGGGATGAAGGTGATGGAATATTTTTACTAGGATATTTTTTAATAGAAAATCTTTCAAGAAAAATGATTTATTTTTAGTTGTTTAGTTGAGATCCTGGAAATACTTTTTTAGTGCTCAGTTGAACCACAAATATATATTTTACAACCAAAATAAAAAAGTCAATAGGTAGTGGAAGAATGGTTGATTTCAGAATAAGAACACTTTCTTTTTTTTTAATAAATAATGTCATATCATTAAAAAGTGCAAAGGGCGCAACCCTAGTACACAGGAAGTATACAAAAGTGCCTCTAATCAGAGGAAACAAAGGAGCAAGAAATTAAAAACTCTACAAACATAACAAGACTTGGGGTATGAACCTAGACCCATACAAATAACATATTAAGCACATTTCGACACAACTCCAACACCAGCATTTCCACATCTTCAAAATGCCATGCATTCCTCTCACGCCAAATAAATAAAAACACTTATTAGCATCACTACTTGATTTGAGAGACAGAGAGAGCAGACTTTGAGGTCTTGTAACAACACAAGCTCAATGAATTTTCCCCACTATAATGAAACAGAAATAATAATACTATATAACGTGGCAAACAATTGAAAGTACCTCCTCAAGGGAACCCTTGTCAACCGCATCATCTTCCCAAGTTTTAGATTCATCCTGCAAATAACAGTTATTAATTCCTTCACAGCATGCACTATTTCCCATAAAAGAAAACCAACAGAAAAAATTGCGAAAGGGGGGGAAACAAAATAGAGAAAAGTAAAGGAAAAATAAATTCACAATTCACAATGAATTAGAGAACTTTTCTTTTATAAGCAATTTCAATATCAAAAATACAAAAAAAGGGGAAAAGAGGTGCATACAAGAAAACCCCTAATCTAAAGAAAATGAAGAACACATTCAAAAACTCTGCAAAACTAGAAATAAGCAAGCTATGATGTGCAAAGATCCAAATATATAAAGTATTGAACATAGTCTTCCGCAGCTCTATCACCGAAGTCTCCACATCTTCAAAGTCCGACCATTCCTCTCTATCCAAATACACCACATTACACACAACGGGGCCAACCTCCATGCTTTCAACGATGTACCACACCCAACCTATCCTCCTTAGCTATCCAACAAGTCGATCACCCGTCTAGGCATAACCCACTCTATACAAACAGATTAAGAATGGAACTCCATAATGCCCTTGCTACTTCACAATGAATCAATAAATGATCAATGGACTCCCCACTCTCTTGCACATGCAAAACCACTCAACCACAACACATTCCACTTTCTCAAATTATCAATCGTCAATATTTTCCTAATAATGCTATCTACACAAAAAATAAATAAATAAATCCACCCACGAAGGAGCCTTGCTCTCCATATACTCTTCTAAGAAAAAGAGGATCCATTCTGGCTTATTATCACTTCACTTCAAAATTACTCCTTTTGGAAGGACTCCATCCTATCCTATCCTCTCTCCTTGTCTTAGTTTGAAAGAATACAATGAATTAGAGAACTAATGGTGGATTCTCTTTCGTACTTAGGTTTACTCACCAATTCTAGGTGCTCTATCATCAGGCACAAATGGCCTCATAACCATGGTGCTCTGTTAGCAAATCTTTTTTTATATATATACATAAGAGCAAATCTTATGTAGATCTTTAGCACCCATTTAGGATTAATTGGTCAAAAATTGATGAGAAATAGGTTTGGCAGTTGAGCTTCGTAGAACAGAAATTTAGGAATTTTAAAGGTTTTATTCAAAAGTTCCAGAGCTGGTTTGCTAAAGGCAGAAATCAGGTCTGACTTTAATGGCTTAAAGAAAAAGCAGAAAAGGCCGAGGCAATTACACCTAGTGTCTCCAAAGAAATTATACCTGCGAAGAAGGCAATCACAGCATCTCAAAGAAGCTTCTAAAGCTGCTCAGATTTCTTTGTATTTAACTCTTTAAATTTGAAAGACAACATAGGCCTTATATAGTAGGATTCTAATATAGAAAACAAGTCACGATACTAAGCTGGAAAACTGCAAAAACTATAGATAATGACCAAACCAACCATTTGGTGAGTTAGAGGGGACAATTGGGAAACCGTATGGTCTTGAAAGGAGATTGGCTCCTTTGCGTTTAGTGTGGTGTCTTTGGAGAGAGCTGAATGCAAGGAGTTTTGAATATCGTGAGCATGGATAGCTAGAACTTAAGAAGATGATGTTACAATCCCTTTATACATGAAGAGTAGCATGGAATAGTTAGCATGTTTCTAATTTTTGAGTTTTTTTCTTCTTCTTCTATACTTTAGGAGTTCTCTTGTATACTTCCTATGTACTAAAGTTGCACCCCTATACAATTTTATTGAATTCACATTACTTATAAAAAAAAGTTAACAAAAAAACAAAAAAAAAAAAAAAAATTAAACAATACCCTTGAACTCTAAAACCAAGAAACACAAACAAATGAAACAATAACATACTTTCTTTTTTTTACAAGTAAGAGGAATTTTATAAAAGATAAAAGTGCCCCTGAGGATACAGGGAGTATACAAAATGACGCAAATACAGAGAGAACAAAAAAGACAAGAGAAACAAGAAAAAAGACCCACAAAGACCCAACCATAGCAGAAAACCCAAAGCACCCCAACAAAAACCCAAAAACCCTCTATAACATTACATCACAGCAACCCCCTTGCTTTTGCTCTGAGTAGAACCAAAACTCCTAGCATCAAAAATAGTAACATACTAAAATAGTAAAAACAAAGAATAAGACTCTCCTACCGATTACTTATCAAAAAAAAAGACTCAACTCCTACCAAAAATAATCATGTGAGGCCCCAAAGGCTAGTTATATATCATCTACAAGATCACTCCATCTTAGCTCCTTCAAGTCCCATCACCTCCACTTCTGCTTCAACACTAAGTTGCACTCAGTGCATCATTAATTATTCTTTCAAGGAATGGGCCATTAACAATAATGGAAGCATTGAGCACATTCTTTCCAGAAATCTCTATTTCTAATATTATGGTTTGGGGGAAGAGTGAGTCATGGAAAGGGAGTGAAGAAAAGAAATGGAGGAAATTGGTTTTCCTTTGTGTGACTAAAGTGGCAAAAAAGCATCAGTCACATCTACGCTATCACCCCAAACGGACTAGTCAATTTAGAGATTCCCTAAAATTATTTATAAAGCTCAGTTTCACATAGAAAGTAAGCAATGTGAACACCCATAAGTATCTTTATAATCCACCCACTCAATGTGAATTACTCATCTTTCCAATATAGGACCGGAATGTTACAGGAAAGAAGGGAAATGAAAGGATTTCCTTTCTATTTGGGACCACCACTTTGCCTGCTTACTTCGGCAAGAAATTAAAGGAAGGTAACAAAAAGTGTTTACTTTTTTATTTGATTTGCATTAATTATTTTCTACAACAAGGCCCACTATGTGGTTTCCTTCACTCCCTCCCCCCTTCCGATTACCAGACACAAGGTGACATTCCTTTGTTATGCAGCATAGTGTAAAAGGTTCAAGTAGAATTCAGCATGCTCCTTGACCTCTTCCCTAACTCAAAAAACCAAATCATATTTTTTTTTTTTTTATAAATAATCAAGATATCATTAAAAGTGTAAGGTGCCCCCATGTATGTACACAAGAAGTATACAAGAGAAGCCACTTATTGGGAATAAATCCCACTCAGACCAGATCAGATTCATAGGATTGGGGGTGAGCTCGACTGGGGGTGAGCTCGACTGGGGGTGAGCCCGACCGGGGGTGAGCCGGACAGGTGCACACAAGTCGGATATGCACAGCCGCACTCATAAAGTAAACCAGTCACCAAGATGGGAGTGTAATACCGACCACGAAGGTGATTGGGGAATCGAAGTAAGCAAACGGTGATGTCGGGAATGCCACTGAGACACGCAATGCAGGGTACGCCTACTCTGACACGGCAGGGATTTGCAAGGACAGGGAGCCATACTGTCTGCTAACTCCCCAGATTTGCTGACCACATCACGTCGTGTCAGACCTGACGGACATCCCGGGATCCCCGGAAATCTGGATGCACAGTCTTTTGAATAGTTCCTCCACTCACCCCGGAATGCCTATAAATGCATGACTCCCCAGGTATTTGAAGGGGTTTGATTTCTCTCTTTTGGCTCTTACCAACTCTCCACTAACTTAGGCATCGGAAGGAGGAACACCAGCCAACCCCCGGCGTGCCCTCGCTATTTTGCAGGTTTCCTGGAAGGCCCGAGCCACCGAAGGACCAAGCCGAGCCACTGAAATAGTGAATCAAGAGCAGACACGTCACCCAACCGGAAACTGTACCAACACCACCTAACTAGTAGGGGGCAAAAAGAACAGGAAAATCATGACAACTAATCACCAAAGGGAAAACATAAGCATTTGCCCAAAGATACAAAGCGTTGAAAAATAAAGACTTAATCCCTTCTAAAATCCTCTCGCAGTCCTCCAAAGCAAGATCTTATCCCCAACTAGGGCAGAAAATGAGTCGTGCCAAGCCAAGTACTAGGACTTTGAGCTCGCTTGGAGGCTATACAATTTTATTTTATTTTTTATTTTTATTTTTTTGCTCAAATTCCATAATATCTAGAAGTATGTTAAATTATATTATTATCATCTTATATCATTTTCTACAGGAAAAATTGAAGAATAATCAAGTAAAAGGGCACTTCATTTTTAATAGTTGAAAAAAATGATTTGGAGGTCAGCCAATAAAACCTATACCCAAGTCTAGCTTGAAGATATCTCAGACCACGCAATCATGTGTAGAAATTAGAAAAGCGACCACCTGAGTCTTGATAGGAAAATATTTAACTTTCAACTTATTCTTCACCTCCTCTATTCAATATAAAATAGAAACACTGAATTAATAACAAGAAATTTCTTAAAGATTTAATTTCAATCCTTCCTTATATATCTAGGGAAACACAATACCAAGTGTTGCTCAGCAATATGTAACAAGCAATATTTATATATATATATATATATATATATATATATATATATAAATACCAAGTATTGAGGGGCGCCTTACGCTTTTAATAAGACCAACTTATTACTTATCAAAAAAAAATATATATATATATATAATAAAAAAATAAAAAATAAAAATAAAAGAGAGAGAGAGAGAGAGAGAGAGAGAGAGAGAGAGAGAGAGAGAGGGAGAGAGGGAGAGAGTTTTAGCATCTTACCTCTTCTTGTTGTTCCATATATTGCCTGATCCAATCTGCTTGAGAAGGTTGGTGTAAGTCCAGAGTATCATCATCCCACCTCCCCTTGATCTTCACAGAAAATTGCGGGGCTTCCTCCTTAATCTGAGTTGACAGGTCCACCGAAGGCGTCCAATCTTCCCGTGAATTTAATATGACACCAACAGAACCTAGCATTAAAGGGTGGTAACATCAGTGTCCAAAAATCCAATGCCATATCACTTGGTAATTGCAAACTAAAAATAACACCCAGGCCCCAGCTACACTTCCACAATAAAACCAACATAACCATATCAAATTGAAACATACCTCCACGTGTGTGCAGAGAATTCCCACTAGCAAACTTCAACGGAAGCTCATTACCCGGCAAATTCAAGCATAACCAATCAAGAGCAGCCTCAAATGTGGCACCCTCCTACTCAATACAATCAAACACAGGACTTAATATGATGCACGCACAAGCAAAATAGTAAAATTGATGATACAAGGCCAATCTTAGGAGCGCGTAAGAAATATAATAAAGCTACAATTTTATGCCGGACATCTTGAACTCTAAATGTGTCTTTATTTTCTCTTCTTTTTTAATTTTCGCGGTAACCAAACAGAGTGAGGAATGAGTAGGTAGCGTTACCTTGAGTGCGGAGAGAACGAGTTCAATCTGATCATTGGTGAACCCTTCACAGGAGAGCTTCTCGTAGACGGCCTTGAGCTTCTTGGCCTTCTGAGCCCTGGAGAGAGTATCGTCAACCGGCGCCGGAGCGGACCGGGCCGAGTTGTTGAGCAAGAGGCGGCGAAGCCGGCTCTCATTCTCGGCCGAAATCTGGAGCCTCGGACCGGAGGACGAAGAAGACGATGAAGCTTGTGGTTTGGCTCTCGATGAAGAATTCGAATTCGAATTCGGCTGATTGCTATTGCTCTGCTTCTTCTTCTTCGGAGCCATTTCGCTTTGCCTTCTCACACAGAGTGAGAATGAAATGTGGTGATCAAGGTGGAGAAATGGAATCCAAACACGACACCGTTTGTTTTAGTTAAATAAATTATAAAAATATAAATCCATACCCGCAAATGCGGCTCTAACCGCTAATCATAACTGTCTTAGACAGCTATTCTATATTTATAATCATAATTGCTCTGTCTTAGGCAATTAGCAGTTATTTAAAACTATAATCGTACTATTAACCGCTTTAAATTTTGGTATTTTGGGCTTATTTTTTGGTGTTGAACCTTCGTTAAACTTTTTTTATATTTATTTTAGATTTGTTGTTGTCTTTTTATTTTTAGTTGAATGTATAATGTCATTTAAAACTTCATACGAAACGATGTATTTTTTGTGTGTACGTGTGTAACAGGTAGTTATTAATAACCATATTTGCTTACTTTTAAAACTGCTAACTGCCTCTTCTTAGGCAGTTAAAAGGTTTTTCAACCGCTTACAAAAGTGATTAGGGCTAGTAAATGGTTATTAACCGCCTACCTTTTCACTCCTAGTGCATGTGATGGACTTGATGAGAATTGTTGAGTTTATATGAAAAAGTGAAAAAGTAAAGAAAATATATATATATATATATATATATATTAGTTTGATAGTGTTTCTACGTCCACAAACGATGTCAAAATAGAATAAGGTTGTAACCTACATATATTGTTCTTAGTTAAAACCTTTATACGGTACATTCTCACCATAACCGAACCTATTGTTCGATTTTAGCATGACAAACTTAAATTTAGTTACAATGTGTCACGTGAGCTCTACTCCACCATATTAAAAATCAAGATTACTTCTACAATGGGTTACTTAAATCTCGGTTCAAGAAAAAAGAAAAGGCTAAAAGGCCTATATTTGGCCATATTGCCCATGTTCTAGCCCCTTTTGGCCCAATCATTCAATTTGGTGGTATTGTTTAAAAATTTAGGCTCATAGTTAACTCTCATCTTTCGGTCCTTTGTTGGCTCAATTTATGACCTTTGTGGGGTATGGTTTGAAGATCCAAATTCATTTAAGGCTCATAACTAATCTCATTTTAGCCTTTTGTAGGCTCACATTTTGAGTTTTTGGCACATAGTTGGCTTTATTTTGGAGATTCTTGGCCTATTGTTGGTAAAGACCCAATTCCAGTCATCGTAGCCGGCTGCCATCAACTTTTCAACCTCTGCCACCACTTGCCATCTCCAAGGAAAAAAAAAAAAAAAGTCTCATTTCAAACTCAAGTTTTTACAAGTTTTTTAGAATCTTTCTACCTTGAGTTTGAGGGGAGATATTAGAATATATTTGGATTACCCTGAAGTTAGGGATTTGACGAGAATTGTAATATTGCTTTTATGCCATATTAAATTATCATCTTATCTTAAAAGCTTAAGTGAATAAGATAAATCATTTAATCAATATTTTAAAAAAAAAATATAAGCTACTATCTCTAACAAGGGCGTTAAAATCTAATTTACTGCTTTGAAGATCCAAATACACTATGGTGGGATACTAAAAAATAAATCATAAGTTAATATGATCCATGTGTTGTCTTTTTTTATATATATATATAAAGTAAATTTTCACTAAACCTCTTTAAACTTCCATTATTTTTTAATATTTTCCTTAAAGTTAAAAAAAATTTCAATTTAATATATCGAACTTTCAATTTTTTGCAATCGAACTTTATAAAATTTACAGTGCTATAATGGTCATTTTACACTTTGACTATTTGAATTAACCCAAAATCCTGGTGAGAAAATAATAGTCATTTTACATTTTGACTGTCTGATTTATCCCAAAACCTTAATGGGAGCATTAAGATTAGAAAATTTTGAAAATTCAATTAACTAAATTAAATTTTTTTAAACTTTACGAGAGAAATTACAAAAATAATGAAAGTTCATATAAGTTAGCTGGCTAAAGTTTCTCTCTCTTTTTATTTTTTAATTATTTCTTGTAATAGGAAAAAGGAAAGAGAAAAAAACAAGTAACTACCATGATCAAAGTACGGGTGGGGTACGTGTGGTTGTCTGGTTAACCGGTCATCCTCATCGATGGATCTTTGTCTTAACCTTGAAACAACAGTCTCCCACTTCCCTTTCACTCCTCTCTTCCTGCAACCTGTGTAGTAAAAGCAAAGAAAACCCAAACCTAACCAACGTACTATCAAATATTCCTTTTCCCTCTACTTCTCCTTCATGCACACCATTCTCCCCCAAGTTAGTTCCAACATGGAAGAACCCCATCCTCTCCCTGACCTGCATCATGCAACCCTAGACCATAGCTCCACCGTCGACACTTCCCGCCCCTTCCGCTCCGTCAAAGAAGCGGTCGCCATCTTCGGCGAGCGGCTTCTTGCTGGTGAAATATACTCTCCAAAACCATATAATGCGAACTACGTTCCAAGGCAAGAAAGTACTACATGGAAATTCTCACCAAGTCCCATGAAGCCTAAAGTGGAAGACAATGAAAAGTTGCTTTTGGATACTCTAAAGAAGCTTGAGGCCGAGCTCGAGGAGACAAAGGTGGAGTTGAAGTTGTTGAAGGAGAGAGAGTCGGAAACTGAAGTCGCATTGGCTTCACTGAACGCCGAGCTTCACAAGAACATGTCGAAACAGGCTGAGGCCGAGGCGGCTGCGGCGGCTACGAGAGCGGCGGGTTTTGAGAGAGCAAACAGTTGCATAAGAGAGGAAGAGAGGAAGAGAGAGTTGATGATTAGGATGGAGGACTCGCCCACTTTGGCTCAGATATTAAGTCTTGGTGGGGAAGGATATTTTGGAGGGAAACAGGAGAGGAAGATGATCATGAAGAAGAAGCCTATTATTCCTCTGGTGGGAAATTTATTTTCCAGGAAAAAAAGATCTTCTAGTGCTCTGAATAGCCCTCTCTGTTCATCTCCCAGATTGTATCATTGAAATCATGTATGCATGTCTTTTTCTTCTTGTCTTTTTGTCTTTTTGTCTATGCATGAAAATAACTTTTTTTTTCTTTTTTTCTTTTCTTTGCGCCTAAGAGCAAGAACGTTTGTTATGATTTCTGAGAATATGAATGCAAAGGTTATTTATAGCTATTCAACCATCTAAAATTTCAGGTTCCCTATTTTGCAGTCATGCAGATATATTGTATCAGTTTTGGAATATAAAGAAATGAGTTCTATAGTTGATTTAACAATGATCAGTAATGTTATTTAGTAGACTCGTATAAGAATTTTGTACAACGAACTTGATGATGTGTGTGTGGAAATTAGCTTTTAGATAACAATTAAAAAAAAAAATCAATGACTAATTTTCACGGAGAGGTCATCCCAAATTTATATGAATCATATAACAGTTTTCTAAATAACATTACTCTTAACAATATGATCATAATTTATAATTTTGAGATATGATACGTTTACAACTTTTATACAATTCTTATATAACTCAACAATTTTATTTTTATTTTTTTAAAAAAAAAAACCATTGGATATGTAGGACGACCAACATATAGAAAAACAGATCCAATGATTAGTTTAAAAAAAAATTGTTAGAGTACATTGTACAAAAAGTTGTACAAAAATTATAAACGTATAGTATCTATATAGTTTTAGTTTACTTTTAACACATTGTAAATTAGTGCAAAAAGGAAAATCTAATTTGTTATCTTTCCGGGCTAAATGCAACCTGTGTATCAAAACCCTAAAAATTGCAAAATTTATAAGATATAGTTAAGAGAGCCCCTTCTGTCCGATCATGGCAGAAAACATGGATCTTTTGTCCACCAATAACCAATTGACACGTCAGCTAAAAAATTAAAACCAAAAATCTGAAATGCTACTGATGTACTCAATCGCTTCTCTTCGTTCTTTCTTCTTCCGTTCTTTGTCTTTCCTTTCACCGGGACACGGTGAGGCAGAGGGAGAGAGTGGGTTCGAGAGGGGGAGAGAGTGAAACAGAGAGAGAGAGAGAGGATCCGATCGACGGTGGGCCAGCGCCGGAGGAGCAGGTCCGGTTATGGGTCGTCGACCGGTGGCTGGAGGTGCGATTTTTCGGTGGCCAGAACCGACTTCCGGCTTGGCAGGGATTGTCCGGCAGTTCCTGTGGAGTGGGGTTGGCACCGATCGGAGCTGAGAACGCCGGAGATGCGTTGAATGGGTTCGAGAGGGGGAGATCGGGAGAGTGAGATTGGGGGAGAGAGTGAAACAGAGAGAGAGATGCTGTCGGAGAGAGAAAGAGAGATGTCGAGAGAGAGAGAGACACGAACAGAGAGAGGATCTGATCGACGGTGGGCCAGCGCCGGAGGAGAAGGAGGCGACGTCCGGTTATGGGTCGTCGACTGGTGGCCGGAGAACTGACTTCCGGCGAGGCAGAGACGGTTTGGCGGGGGCTTTGCAGACTGAACAGTAATTGGAGGTTTTGGAGCTTTGCTTTGTCGATTGATTTGAGAAATGGAGGTTTTGTTTGTGTGTGTTGTGCATATTTTCATTTGGTGTAATATACTGATGTGTCTGTTTTCTATTAGAGGGCATAAAGGGCTTGGTTTCTGCTAAGTTCGAACTGAAGTTATTTCCTATAGTAAAAGAAGAAGAAGAAAATTAAACCACGTACAATCAGTATTCAATGGATTCTCGATCGAGAGAGTGTTATCCTCTTTCCTATCTATTCCTGCGGCAAACTCCCTGGCAACGACAATGCTCGCTAGTCGTGATATATGAGAAACAGCATGAGACAAAAAAAGTTGTGTGATCGATCGATGTTTAGACAAGTACTCCTGCTCGACTAACGGACCAACGGTGGATTCAAATTTGAATCCTGAAAATGATAGGATCTACAAGACAATGATGGGACACCCTTTAATCAACCAATTTGTGATGATGTATATACGATAAATGATTTTTTAACTACATCGATCTTCTATACTCTTTTTTTAATCAATCATTAGATCTATAGAACTCACAATAACTTACATATGGGTCCTACAAATTAAATGATGAATTTTAAAAAGAGATGTATAAAAGATATACGTACAAAAGATATACATGTAACATATTTCATAACTATGGAAAAAGATATATATATATATATATATATATATATCATTTATCAATAGTTATGTCAATAGTTATGTCTTTGGATGACAAAATATCATTTATCATGGGAAAATTACACTTAATTTATCTCCCAATGTTTTGCCACTTTTTCAATCTTGCCTCAAAAGTGAAAAAATTTGCAATGCACCACAATCTTAAAAATTTGCAATGTAGCTTATCTTAGGACTGTCAAAACGGGTTAACAAAAACCATTTGACCCGACAACCCATTAATGGTCAACCTTGCAGGCACGACCCGTTTAGATAAAAAGGTCAGACCCTTCGACCATAACACAACCCACTTAAAAAACGGGTTGACACGACACAACCCGTTTGACATATTATATAATAAAGTCTATAAAAATAAAAATAAAAACACAAATTTAAACTAAAAAAAATCATATTGTTTCAATAACCATATTAATTCACAGTTGAAATATGAAACATAGAGTTGTTTTATTGTTTACTTGTTTTGGTTCAACTTCTAATTTCGAAAAATTTAAAAAAAAAAAAAAAAAAAAAACTCTGCTAATTTTTTTTAGTCTTTGCCTTTTTTGTTCAAGTTCTAAATCAATAAAAGAAAAATACTTGTTTTGTTTTTTGTGAGATTTTTTAGTTTAGTATTTACTCTTTAGAAAGTGAGAGAAAAAGATAGGTAATATAATTGTTTAGATTTAATTTTTAATGTTGAAAAAAAAATGCCTAAGTATATGGGTCAAACGGGTCGACCCACGGGTCAAACAAGTTGACCCTGTAATTAACCTTTTATTAAACGGGTCTAACGGGTTAACCCTTTTATGACTCGAACCTCTTCAAGCTTAACCCTAACCTTGTAACTTCGTGTCAGGTTCACGAGTCGTGTCAAAAATTACCAACCCTGACCCTATTCATTACTTAAGTTCGTCATTTTTTTACAGAAATAAACCCACATGCGACGCACATGGGTTTTTTTAGAGCAATTCTTCCATAAATATCCATTAAAAAAATCAATATTTTAAAAAAAAAAACACACACACACACACACACAAAAAAAAAAAAGCGACTAAAAAAAAAATAAAAATTTGGAGGGTGACCGGCCACCCCCAAATGATCCATGGGGTGGCTTCCGCCGGCCACCACCCAAATATATATATAGTTCCATGCATGAAAAGAACCTTTTGTTTTTTGCCTGAGATAAGAACGTTTGTTCTGATTTCTCAGAATATGAATGCAAAGGTTATTTATAGCTATTCAACTATCTAAAATTTCGTGTTCCATATTTTGCAGTCATGCAAATTGTATCAGTTTTGGAATATAAAGAAATGATCGAGTTCTATAGTTGATTTAACAATAAGTAATGTTATTTAGTAAGTGTTGTACAACTTGATTATGTGTGAGGGAAAATTAGCCTTTAGATTAACAATTAAAAAAAAAAATCAATGACTAACTTTTACGAATAGGTCATCCCAAATTTATAGAAATTATATAGCAGTCTACTAAATAACATTACTTTTAACAATATAACCATCATATATATTTTTTTGAGATATGAAACGTATACAACTTTTGTATAATTATTGTACAACTCCAATAATTTTTATTTATTTTTTTTAAAAAAAAATCAATCATTGGATATGCAAGACCCACATGTAGGAAAATAGATTCAACGGTTAGTTTGGAAAAAAGTTATTAGAGTTGTACAAAAATTGTAAATGTATCACATCTCCTGTTTTCAAACACGTGTGTCCTACTATCAAATGGTTAATTTAAAAAAAAAAAAAAAAAATTGTTAGAGTTGTATAATAGTTGTACATAAATTGTAAATATCATATATTGAAGTGTTATTGCATTGAATAATGTTTCTTACACAACTTTCATACAACTCTAACAACTTTTTTTAATATCAACAATTGGATATTTAAGGCCCACATGTAAGAAAACAGATCTAATGGTTAATCATAATAATAATAATAAAAAAAGTTATTAAAGTTGTACGAAAGCTGTACAACAATCATTTCTCTATTGTAATGGAGTGTTAACATGGACGTTGACATGTCAAATGAGACACACATGATAGATTACAAATCATTATTTTTGATGGTAAAGTAATAAATGAACAAATCTTAAACTGTAGCAAAACTTAAGAACTGTATTATTGAAATTAAAAACTCAATGACTAAATCCAAATCCAATGAAAACATCTAAGGGCTAAATATGATTTTTCCCTAATATTTTTACATTGTAAATAAAAAATTAATTTTTATAGATTAATATGATTGAATTAAAATATAAAAAAAATATCTGCAATTTTACGTATGCGAAAAACATTTTATTAAAAAATAATTTACCTAATGGAACATAAGTGATTCCAAAACCTTTTTGACTAATAAAAAATAAAAAGAAAACATGATTGTTTTAGATATTAAAGAAAGAGAAATGCTAGAGTTTCTTGGTGTGTTTGATTCGAATAAATGTAGAATAATATTCTACATTTTTCAAAAATAAATCATATTTTATTCAACTTTTTCAAATTTTATCTCACAAAGTCAAATCTCGTAATTCGCACAGTGAATCAGAATATTATTCTGATTCAAAAGAATTCAACACCCAAACAGACCATTAGTGTCTTATGCTGATATAGCAACCTATTTATTTTAATAAAAATAGGAAAAGAAATCAAAATGTAATTTTTTTTATTAGAAGTAGGGTGTCATATCATCATAGAAGGACTTAGAAGAACAGTAGAAGGAGCTCTTGCATTTCTCTTAAATAATATAGTTTCTTTTTGCTTTTAATTTTTTAATTTATTTATTGGAGAAAGAATATGGTTTTAAACCGGACAAAATGATGATAAATTATGCGTGGATATGTCAAAAAAAAAAAAAAAAAAAAAAAAAAAAACACTAGTTAATAATAAGGCTTAGTTGATGTAGATACCAATGTTTTATACTCTCAAGCTAAACGATATATTATGGTTTATTAGAATGAAGATCGTAAATTTAAAATTAAGTGGGTTAAATTTTTTAAAAGACATTTTAACATAAATTTTATATATACCAATTTTAAATTTGACCATAAAATTAATATTAAAAGAAAATGATCAGATCGTATTCTTTTTTCTTCCAAGTAAAATTGCTTTTATTCAGCATTAATCTTGGCAGTTTTGGACTGAAAATGTAAAGCGAAAATTTTAAAAAGTAAAAACTGAGAGATTAATCATAGATTTATTTTATAATTTTTTATTTTTTCAAACATTTTTAACAAGAATAATTTCACTTCGGAGGGAGGAAAAAAAATAAATAAAATACACGGTTAGGAAAAAATAGACAAGGGGAAAAAAGAAAGAAAGAAAAAGATCAAGAAAAAATCAGCGGCGCCAAATAACGAGGAAGATACCTGAGAGACGGAGATTGATTCCCTCTTTTGGCGCTGTTTGTTTGCTGAGAAAGTGAGGGAAAAAGAAAAGAAAAGAAAAGGAAAAGCATAAGAGGGGATTGGAGTAGAAGAAATGCAAGCTGTGGTGGTGAACACGCCCTCATGCTGCGGCACGGCTCAGCAAGTCCTAGAATCTCCCTCGTCTTCTTCTCGCCCTTCCTCCAAGGTCTCTCTTTCTCTCAATAATTTTCTTTATTTCTTGTTTTTTTAATCTGTTTTTAAGATAAATAGGATCGGTTTTCTAATCGTACAAAAACTCACAGAGCTCGAACTTGTTTGGCACGCATCTCTCCTTCGCGAGGGACATAATTCACTGCGGCGAGGCTCATGTCGTTCCGTTGCACTTCGTTCCCCTTCCCGTTCACGCAGCTCCGGTTAGCTTTTATTTCTTTGAATATATATATATATATATATAGTTTTCTATGTGATTTTTTGATTGTGTTATTGAAGCGTGGATTTCAATGAATCGAATCTGTCTTGTGATTGTGGAATTTGGAAAACCTAAAACGTTTCAAATTCCAATCCTAATTCATGATTTTCTTGTTCTTTTTGCCTCTGCTAGCTAGGTGGATATTTCTTGTATGTATGGAGGCGCCTTACGCTTTTAATCATATCTTAGCTACTTACAAAAAAAAATAAAAATTATGAGTGGATGTATGCAAATTTTTCGGAAAAGAAAGTTCGATTTACACGGTGTCACCAAGTACTGGACCATGATTACGACCATATCTTGGTGTTCTAGTTACGACAAATTCAGGCCATTCATAACTTTTGACATGCTAATTACACATGGTGTCACCAAGTACTGGACCATGATTATGTGCATATCTTTGTGTTATAGATATGACAAATTCGGGCCATTCATAAGTTTTAACATGCTAGAAATGCCCGAGACAGTTGTTTTAGCTTAGTTTGTTTCAAGCTAGTTTCGATTGTTTAATGTATCTCTTAGTTGTTAATGGTGATCACGGTTTTGAATATGTCATTTTCTGTGTTAAATCAATTTGTCGTTCTGGGAAATTGTCATGTATCTTTCTTATATTAAATTGGCCTTGATTATCAACAATAATCAGAAAAAGGCAGCAAGATATTGGGGAAGTTAAGAGTCTTAGACCAGGTAAACAAGTATTTCAAGATTTTACGCTACCCAATTTTACTGTTAAAATATTGCAACCTTAACAAGCACAGTTTCTTTGTCCGAGTCTGAGAACAAAAAAAGAAAAACAAGTTATACATGTCCTCAAGGTACATAAAACTTAAAATTGAGAGTTAGTTTTTATTTACGTGTAATGAGATGATTTTGTCATTTGTTGTTATGGAGGTGTTTAGGACATTTTTGGGTTGGCTATGAATTCCCTTTTCCACTTCTAATGTATGGGATCTGAAAGGTTTCTTTATTTGCAAATTGTACAGTTGTGAAGGCTGTTGCTACTCCAAGTTCAGCAGTGGAGTTGCCACTAACTTCAGAGAATGTTGAAAGTGTATTGGATGAAATCCGACCTTATCTAATTGCAGATGGGGGCAATGTGGTATTACATGAGATTGATGGCAATGTTGTACGGTTGAAGCTACAGGGAGCATGTGGTTCCTGTCCAAGTTCTGTTATGACAATGAAAATGGGCATTGAGCGTCGATTGATGGAAAAATTCCCTGAAATAGTGGCAGTGGAACCAATAGCTGATGAAGAAACTGGCCTTGAGCTGAATGAAGAAAATGTAGAGAAGGTAATTTCTCATTTCCAGTAATTACTCCTGTGTTATGTTAAACCATTACAGCCTTTAGAGCTCTTAGACCTTCATCCACTTTGCTTTGTAATTTTTTTTTCTCACATACCAACTGTCTACATAGACTGATGTAAAAAAAATGTGTTCATTTTTCCTCCATTTAATGATACTACTCATAGAAGAGGGTGAGAGAGAGTAAGAGTTGGTACCTGGTGAAGGATATGAAAAAGAAGCCATATTTCACTTGACCCGAACGAGAGAGAGGGCAAATGAAGGATGATATGGTAATTGAAATTGCTCTGAGTTTTGCATGAATTGGACGTGGTGGAATAATAGTCTATTTTTTCTGATTTGTCCTTCAACTACTAGGGTTTTGAAATTGATCGTGGCGCTCCAACAAAACCGTACATTTTTGCTTTAGTGTTTTGTTTAGCTTATGTAGATTTCTATTAATACCTTTTTTTTTTTTTTAATACGTAGATTTCTGTTAATACCTTTATTCATCTCTTTATTTTTCCTTTCCATTCTTGAAAGGTAAACAGTCCTGGATTAGGTTACTCTTAGTTTAAAATTCCTTGGCTTCAATGCTTCAAGCTGCAGTGTAGCTTCTAATGTATAATGGTTTCTGATCATAGGGAAGAAAAGTCCAAAAAATGCACCTCTACTTTATGTCAACATTGTGTTTACAGTTCATACTAGAAGCTGTCTGGCAATTTGTCTACCTTCTTGGCTGAGCCACTATGTTCCCCTTTTAGTGGCATATTTCTGTGGTTTGCTAAATTCAATTTCAGTTTTATATATGACCCATTTGCCATCTCAAAATTTAGCTGGACCAAAGGCTGGCCATAGAAATAGTTGGGAAAATCCCGTTGATGAAGAAATTTATGTGATTGAGTACTTACTCAACTCAAGAGATCCTCATTCAAGCTCTGCAGGGTTTGCTACATGCATCTGCATTACCATTTGAATCAACCTAGGGCCACTGCTAACCTGCTAACTCCTCATTGATCAAGAAATGTACAAAGTACTTTTCAAAAAAAAAAAAAAAAAATGTACAAAGTAGAAAGAATTGATATCGGGAAAATTACACTTTACCCCCATGAAGTTTCACCAAAATTGCAATTGAGGCTCCAAAGTGAAAAAAGTTGCAATTGACCCCAACGAAGTTACAAAAATTTGCAATTTGACCATTCCATCAGCATTTTCCGTCTTAGTTGACGGAAACTCAAACACGTGCGTTGCACGTGTGTTTTGGGACAAAACTTGATTGAAATACCCTCGTATTTAAAACGCAGCGTTTTCCTAAAAACCTTGAACTCGTCCAGTGTCCACGTCCGTCTTCGTCTTCTTCCTTGAACTTGACCTAATCATAACCAAACCAATAACTTCTCCACAAGCTCAGCAGACAGCTCCTCCAGTGTGTACATGTGGGGGTGCCCATCAAAACTGCACGTCTAGTAAGTGTGTAATGGCAGCCTCAACTTCCTCCATAGCTTGCTGTCTCTTATGATCAGCAACACGTGTTGGTCGTTGTCATCGTGAATGTTGTAGCAGTCGAACAAGGTGGGCTCGTCGAAGAGGATTTCCAAGAAGCTCTCTGATACTTTGAATGCACTTGTGCAGTAGAATTAAGGTTGTGCATGCCCAGATCATCGTCTTTGGTCATATAATGAAGGAACAACGTATTTCCGCCGCTCAATTCATTCACAATGTGCAGATGCCATAATGCAGTTTGTCCCAAACATATCAAAGATGCCAAAACAAGTAAGAAAACCATTAAGCTGCTGCCACTTGTCATTGTCTAGCTTGCTGTAAGTGATGTTGGGAGTGTATCCTCTGTTTGTGAGAGTATCTTCTGTTCACCTCTGTTTTCATGTTCTTAAACAGAGGTGAACAGAGCTTCATTCCTGCAACAAACTCTCACATAGTTTGGAGGTGCTTAAAGATGTTGCAATGTCTGAAGATGTTTATCTCGCAATCTCACACTCTGCAGCAATTTGAAGTGGTATTTGAAACCACCTTGTGGTGGTGGTGGTAGAGCCTTTACCGCGTTCATGTCTTCATCTTCTTCATTTTGTTTTTGCTCTTCCAATATCGTCTCTTCTATAGACTTATGTTTTATGGTTTGTGCCAAAGCTGACTTGTCTCGGATGAACTCATCCATGTCAAGCTTGTCAAACTGCTTGCCGATGCGACACCTTGTACGCCTTCACTCAGTCGTGGACTTGTAGCTCCATGAAACGGTCGATAAAGATACACAGTTGTGGCTTTACACTACTGCAGATTCACTGAACAGTGAACGCACACAAAAAACAAAGATTCACAGTAACTAAATCACAAGCAGCATACCCATAAGCATCTCTTCGTTCCTATTTGGTTCCCGAGAAAATGTACCAAAAACAAAACAAAAATAAAGTGTAAACTTTCTCCATCACAGATCATTCACGGGTTTACACTAGTCAAAAAAATGACCAACCTTTTAGGTACTTTCTATTGTATAGCACATACACTTGAGCATTTATCCTTGCACCATCTGGCTTACTTCTCGCATTCCAATAAGAACCCATTTGGCCTTTGAACCACTAGATTTTGTTTTACTTTTCAAAAACACATCCCCGTGAGTTGTCTCACTCTATCAGCGTTTGTTTTGTTGCGTATAAGTTGGGTTTTCGCTGTACAATTAATGCTCTTTGGATGTATTTGTGATGCTGTTGGTTTCTCTGTTTGGGCACTTGTCAATATCCAATGGTAGTATTTGCTGCAAGTGATGTTCTTTCTGTCAATTTTTAACTGTGGGGACAAAACCAATTCTGATACTGCTATGCATACGACAAAGTGGCGGGATTCCTGTTTGTCACAGCAGTCCTCGTCACGTTCTCGATCACAAACCAATGTAGTCAGTAGTTGCCTTATTAGTCGAAGCTGAAGGAGATGAAAGAGAGTGACTTAGTTCCGAGAGGGACGATGAAGATGAAAGAGAGGAGAAGAGAGATTGAAGAGTTCGCTCGACGGCGACTGCCGAGCCCTCCAGCTAGCCTCGAACTCCGTCTCCTTCGCGTGCTACCACGCCCAGGCACTCTTCGAGCTGGCCCAGAACGCCGCCGCCGTGGAAGATCTCTTGGGCGTTTGAAACGCTCAGAGAGAGAATTGTAGAGCACAGAGAGGAGCTTCATGAAAACGTAGACTGTCCACTGAGCTTGTGTAGAAGTTCTTGGTTTGGTTATGATTAGGTCGAGTTCAAGGAAGAAGAAGACGACGACGTGGACACTAGACGAGTTCTAACTGTTTTAGGAAAATGCTGCGTTTTAAATACAAATGAGGGTATTTCAATCAAGTTTTATCCCAAAAACGCACGTGTCGTGCACATGTTTGAGTTTCCGTCAGCTGAGACGGAAAATACAGACGGAATGGCTAAATTGCAAATTTTTGTAACTTCGTTGTGGTCAATTGCAACTTTTTTTTCACTTTGGAGCCTATATTGCAATTTTGGTGAAACTTCATGGGGTTAAAGTGTAATTTTCCCATTGATATCTAAAAGGTTAATATTTCTGTCATGTGTGTCTTTCCAAATGATTGGATGCTAGAGATGGAAGCCGTACTGATGTTATTAGGAGGATCTTTGTTGGTTTTCAAATAGTTTTTATGGTGAGGCACTGATGAATTTTATTGAATAAGGCTAAAACAATCATTGTATCACTTTGTTAAGAACTTCGTGACTTGGAAAAACTACATTTGGAAATAGTTGAAAGGATGTATTATCGATCCACTTAAATAAGCATTGGCTAAAAGCTGTGATTCTCTTACGCCTTGAGTGTGATCTTGAAAAGTGAAGTTCTGCTGATCTCTAAATTCTCCTCTGATGTTATGTGAAAGATATTGATTTTGAATGAGTGTCACAACCAATTGATGTTCCTTACTCCAATGGCAGGGCTGCCTCCTTTCAATCATGGACAGGATTTCAGACCTTAAAGTTTGGTCCCAGTGAAAATAGAACTGATAGCATACAGATTTTCTTCTTCTTCTTTTTGGCATATATTGTTTACGTTTAAAGGTTGTTTTATTCAGAAGTGGTTGGTTCTTCATCCATTCAGTGCAAATGTTCAGTCATTGAGAGTGATTGAAATATGTGACACTACTAAAAGGATATTCAATAGAATTGAGAACATATTAGACAATAATTAATTCCTTTGTTCTCTCAAATGTGCACTGCATCTCTTCATTATCTCGTTGTCTTATTTGCTTAATTGGTATCATATTGTCATCTATTTTCTTCCTTTTGTTCCCGTGGGGGTAATTTTTTTTTACTCCTTTCTTTTTTGGATTTTAAAATCCTCTTAGGGAATAATAATGTCTTTCTTGATTAATTAGTTTAACTTATTTGGCTTCTGCAGAACCTGTATACTTTTTGTCAGTATGAATGTATACTTCGTTGTTTGTAACTAAGTTTTTTTTCTTTTCGGAAATACATGTATGCAGATTTATATAGTCATATTCAAGTACCATCTTCCCCACCCTCCAAACCCCCCTTTTTTGACTATTTTATAGGTGCTTAATATATACTTATAATCTATTTCAGGTGCTCGAAGAAATAAGGCCGTATCTAGTTGGGGCAGCTGGTGGATCTCTTGAACTTGTATCAATTGAGGAGCCAATAGCCAAAGTTCGGATAACAGGACCAGCTGCAGGAGTGATGACCGTTCGGGTGGCTGTTACACAGAAACTTCGGGAGAAAATCCCAGCCATCGCAGCCGTTCAACTTGTGTAAAATCCTTAATTGGTAGAAACCAAAAGAAATACTTTCTATTGTATTCTTGCGATTTTTTGCCTCAAGTATCTTGCAAATAAAGAGTTTATAGAACTCTGTAAAACCTTGGCGGTAGTTTCATAGAATATGTACAGTTAACATAAGAGCCGACAAATTCTGGCTCATGTTCATTGGTCTACAGAAGAAAATCTTAGCCGTTTCCATACTAAACTTGTTATATTTGTTGAATTGAGACCTCCAAAAGAGACTCGTGTTCATTCATATAGCAACTAACAGAGATGTAATTCCTCATGTATATTGACCGCATGTTAGTTTAATATACTAAATTGAAAAAAGAACCGAGTTTAGATTTTTGAAGGACTTGCTCCATCACCAGTAAAAAAAAAAACATATTTCTATATTTCTTCGCACAAATCAAGCCTATTGTACCATCCAATGAGAGGATGACGCATCTGCGTGGAATATCAAATATAATAAACTCAAAAGGCCCAATTTTTTCTTATCGTCAAAACACCCAGATTTTTCCCAGCCTTGTTTGCTTTACTGGAACCAAAATTCAACTGAAATAGGCCATTCGGCCATAGCAAGAAAATTTCCCAAAATTATCATGAATTTGCTACACAACTTAAAAGTACTCCTAATACCCTACAAGTACTCCCAAAATCAGTGTTGCGTCCTTCCCATGTCATATTCGTCGTAACCTCATTTTTTTTAAAAAAAAAATTTGCCCAAAGAAGCATATGTTTGGCCCATGTGGCCTTTTTAAGGCCCATATATAGTTGGCCAAATTCTGGTAAAAAAGTAGTTGATGTCCAAGGTCTGACCATAATAGTCGATGCGGGCCAAAGTTACCTAAGTCTATAAGTTCCGGTTATAGTGGACTTAGCGGTCAATGTTCTAATTCAAGCCATAATAGTCATATTTGTTTTTCAAGCCTTTTGATATTCAAGATCAAACCTCAACTTATGTGATTTACCGTTGAGTTTGTAGGGATGTATATATTAAGACAAGAGTTACAAGATGGCGCAATTTTTGTTAATATAGAAGTAGTTACTCATTTTCTATAAATAGAGTTTTGTATACAATCAAATAATCAAGGAAAGATGTAGCAAAAAAAAAAAAAAAAAACTTATAGACGTAGGCCCCACCTTTATTTTGTGTCTCTTTTTTTCCTTTTTTTCTTCTTTTTTTTTTTGTTTTTTTTTTTGTTTGTTTTATCACTTCATCTCTTTAGGTTATTATGTGTTCTTACATGCTGCTAAGTAGAAGAAGAAGAAACATTTTTCATATTTTTTAGTTTTATGATGAGTTGAAGAAAAATTTGGTGTTTTAAGTTTATTATATTGTTTGGTGTTCTTAGGTTGAGCAAGAAAATTTCCTAGATATTGAAAAAAAAAAAAAAAAGAGAAAAAGAAAAAGAAAAGTGGTTGTTGGTAAGCAGGGAACCCAGGCAGCACGCCGGGATGAATTTCAATTGATTTGTGGCCTGTAGAGGGTAAGGGGGCGTGCATGTAAGACCTCACGCTGTGGTGAATAAACCAATTGTATGTCACCCCACCTGTGACCACCTCCATACTTTCAAACGTTAATGTCCCACTTGGATACAAGTTCGCGTCATTGAGCTCGACAATAGCTGTTGTTGGTACAGTTTCCGGTATGGTGTGAATCTGCACGTTCTTCTGATGTTCTTCACGCTTCTCAATAACTTTACAAAACAACAAAAACTAGGGACCCTTCCGAGGAAGGGTCCCGCTCCGATGCTTAAATTAGCTTCTATAAGAAAAAATAATACTCTATACATAAAAACTGAGTCTTAGTTTATACCTGGGGTATGAGCTTATTTATAGGCAAAGAGGTAGAGTCAAAGCTGAATTAGAATTCCTGCTCCTTGTAGATCTAGAACTGCTGTCAGAGTTCTAATCGAGATCTAGAATTGATGTCAGAGTTCTAATTGGACTCTGATCCTTTATTAGACTTCTAATCTGATATCTTCTGATCTGATTGGACCATAAGTCCTATCCCAATTCCACCAGGGATAGGACTATTGATCAAACTATACTTGGACTAATTAGAGTCCTATCCCAATTTACTGAGATAACTAATACCTGATTTCCCTGAAGTAGCTGCTAAATGTCTATCTCCTCCTTGGATCGGGTTGAGTGGAATTGATCCCCAACAGTTACCCCCCTACCTTATCCGAAGCTTGCTTGAATAATGGGAATTCCATGTCTAAGGAAACCCGAGCTTTGTCTCCTTCTGAAAACCTGCTAACCTGCAAAACTTGAGGGTTAAATCTTACCCTCCCATTACCTTCTTGTTTTCCCTTAGGGTTTTCTCCCTATTACTTGGAATGGCTAACTTCTGAAAAACCAGTAAAACCTGAGGGTTAAATCCGACCCCCCTAACTCTCTTTATTTCTTTCTCTCAGTTAGGACTGATCTGAGAGTTTTCTTCTTGTACTCAGCTAGGACTGATCCGAGACTCTCGGTTAGGACTAATCTGAGAGTTTTTTTCTTATACTCGGCTAGGACTAATCCGAGACTCTAGGTTAGGACTGATCCGAGAGTTTTCTTCTTGTACTCGGCTAGGACCGATCCGAAATGTTTCTTCTTGTACTCAGCTAGGACTGATTCGAGACTCTCGGCTAGGACTGATCCGAGACTCTCGGCTATGACTGATCTGAGAGGTTTCTTCTTGTACTCGGCTAGGACTGATTCGAGAGTTTTTTTCTTGTACTCGGCTAAGACTGATCCGAGAGAGGCTAGGACTGATCTAAGAGTTTTTGCTTGCAAAAGAAGCGATATCAACGGGTTCCCGGTCCCTAGACCGGGAACATTCCGATGCTTAAGTCATCTCTATTCTTTTATTCTGAAAATACTTATTCCCAAAATCTGGGGAATTTTCTGTCTTTTATTATAACTAGTCAGAGTTAAAAATAAAAGTCTAGTTCTTTGCAAACATAAATGCTAAAAATAAAAGTCTAGCCTGAAATTTCCGAGAGTCCTTTCTATGGGATCACGGGCAGATTCTGCTGTTGCCTCGGCTCTCTATGCCGTGGGCTTCTGCTTCCTTGGTCTGCTCTTCTTTCTATGTCATCTCGGGGATCATTCTCTTGATGCCTCTCGCCTAGCTGAGGACGGTCTCGGGGATAGTAATCCCGTGGCTGCTGATCTCGGGGATGATAGTCTCGATGATTCCGAGGCCTGTTATTTCCTTGCTGGTTCTGTTTTTTTTCCCAAAAACCGAACCAGCTTGCCATTCTTTATGAATTCTTCTATTAACAACCTTAGGGTTACACACCCCTCGGTATAATGACCTGCTTGTTTATGAAAATCACAATACTTGCCTGCATTCCTGTAAGGAGGATTACCTGGTATCTTTTGTGGTTCCCGAAACGTCGGGTCTTTTTTTATCTCCATAAGGACTTCTGATATCTCGGCATTAAGAGGTGTAAAATTGTAATCTTTGAACTTCTTTACCTACCTCTGCTCTTCCCCATAAGCTTTCCTGAATTATTTCCTTTTCTTTTCTGGGGCTGTCTCCATGTACGTGCACCTTCTCTCTAGCTCGGCAATAACTCTGTTCAGATCTCCTTGGCGGTCATCCTCCCTCCGAGGATTAGTGTTGCTATTGTGATCTTCTTCCTCACGCTCATTCCTGTTCATCTCGGAATTGGGCTGTTCCGGCCTCTTACGCAGCAACTCGGCATTTTGCTCTGTTAAGGATTCAATCTGGGCTTCCATTCAGATTATGGGCTCTCGGTTGGTCTGGCTTCCGGAATGTGTGTTCACTACCATGCTAGATCTTCCTTTTCTTTTATGAGGAATGAATAATCGTTTCCCACATACGGCGCCAAACTGTTGGTACAGTTTCCGGTATGGTGTGAATCTGCACGTTCTCCTGATGTTCTTCACGCTTCTCAATAACTCTGCAAAACAACAAAAACTAGGGACTCTTCCGGGAGTCCCACTCCGATGCCTAAATTAGCTTCTGTAAGAAAAATAATACTCTATGCATAAAAACCGAGTCTTAGTTTATACTTGGGGTATAGCTTATTTATAGGCAAAAAGGTAGAGTCAAAGCTGAATTAGAATTCCTGCTCCTTGTAGATCTAGAACTGCTGTCAGAGTTCTAATCGAGATCTAGAATTGATGTCAGAGTTCTAATTGGACTCTGATTCTTTATTAGACTTCTAATCTGATATCTTCTTATCTGATTGGACCATAAGTCCTATCCCAATTCCACCAGGGATAGGACTACTGATCAAACTATACTTGGACTAATTAGAGTCCTATCCTAATTTACTGAGATAACTGATACCTGATTTTCCTGAATTAGCTGCTAAATGTCTATCTCTTTCTTGGATTGGGTTGAGTGAAATTTTTTTCCAATAGATATGATACATGTATGCAATGACTCAAAAATAAAAAGATTTTGTTTTATTTTACGTATCGATGTGGGACCATATACATGCAACACCTAAGTCGATTTTGTTTTTCCTCCAGTGTGAACCCTGTTGCCTTCACGTCAGCCGCAGTCAGGCCTCAATGTCGGTTCAGGCACAAGCATCGTACACTAGAATCTGAAATTGGAGATTGAGAAGTTTGAATGGAATCAAAAGTTCCGCCTCGTTTAACGCTGGACAGACTCAAATAGTTATGGCTTCGATCTCCATTAATCTTGAGACTAAAAATCAATCGTACGTTCACACTTCACACGATGGAAAAAAAAAGAAGATTTTTCGTATGCAGAGTGAGAGTGTCGTATCATAATCTCAGTACAAGATGGGAATTGAAGGGCGAGTCATTCATCATCCTCTTCGATAGACTACAGCAACCACTCATCTGCTGCATCCTCTTCTTCTTTCCTCTCGCTTTCAATCCAAAGTAATGGGAAATGCTTGCCTTACAACTTTCACCCAACTTTCACACAACTCCCACTCACATGTGTGTGGGACCCATGTGTATGGGACCCACACACATGTGAGTAAGGGTTGTGTGAGAGTTGGGTAAGGGTTGTGAGTGTATCATCTCCCTCAAAGTAATAGCAAAAGAGGCGGCAGCAGCGGAAGATTAGATTTGACGATTGACCTGAGACTTGGTCTAAGCATCTCACTCTCTTATTACGTACAATGACTTCTCTGCCAGCCCAAGGTATATATGTACGTACGTGGTTCCCTTATTGCTTCCATTTGATTTTAGATTTATTATAAAGCTCCATCACAAGTAAAAAACTAAAAATTGAAAGAATGACTTCTACAGGAGCTTTGTACAAATCAAGTCCTTTGTGCCCTTCAACGACAGGATGCCACATCAGCATAAAACACAAAACATAATAAACTCAAAAACATCATATTTTTCTCCAACTCATCGTCAAAAACTCGGAAATTTTTCCTAGCCTTCTTAATTTGCTTCGCTAGAACCCAAATTGAACTGAAATAGGCCATTCAGCCATAGCAAGAAAATCTCCCAAAATTATCATGAATTTTCTATACAACCCAAAACTCCTAATACCCAACAATATCTAGACAAAACTCACAAAATTTTGAATCCAAAATTACCAAAATCCCAACACCAAAATCGGCTCGACAAGAAATAGCTAAAAAAAATTCTCCCATTGCTTCATTCCTTCCTCCTTGGATTTAAAGCATAAAAACCTAAATAAAACAAGAAGAAAACTTCACCTTGATGAAATGGACCTTTCCACCTCCTCTCTCTCGTGAATACCAAAGAGCAGGCCAGGGGCCTTAATTCTCTTTTGTTTCGTTGGTTGCAGAAGAAAACAAAAGCGTGTTCTCCTTCCTCTGCTGCTCTGTAGAAGAAGAAAAATTTGGTTATGATTTCACAATTTCCTAGTTCTATTGAAAAAAAAAAAGGAACAAAATAAAGTAGAGTTGTTGGTGGTAAGCAGGGGAACCCAGGCAACACGCTGGGATGAATACGCAATTGATTGTGGCCTGTAGCTGTATTGTAACTTCATGTTTGGAGCAAGCTAGCTACCCACCCAAAGTGGCTAGGGGGCCCTTAAACCACAAGGGTAGGGCCGTAGGGCGGCGTGCATGTTAGACCTCACGCTACGGTGAATAAACCAATTGCATGTCACCCACAACCTGTGACCACCTCCATGCATACTTTCAACCATGCACGTTAATGTACCCCTTGGCTACAAGCTCACGTTACTGAGCTCGACATTAGTTGTGATACATGCAATGACTTAAAAATAAAAGGATTTTAGTTTATTTTATCATTGTGGGACAACATACAACACGTCAGTGGACACCGACTGACGGGTTTATGTCTCACTAAACTTATGTGGTCTGAACTTTGATATAGTAGATAATACTTTTGCTTCGGATACCGTGTTAGTGCCTCTCATTGTTGGCTTCGTTCCGACCTTCATTCATGTTGTCCTTGTTGTTGTAGGGTTTACAAAGGGTTAATGAATCTTTCGAGGTTCGTGCCTCTTACTTGTACAATTTTTGATTCAAAGCTTACAGCCTTAATTAGCAGCCTATTCATAGGGTAATGTAATTCATTTGCCCCATCCCCTATTATTTTCTGTTTTTCGAACCTATTTGGTTGTGTTGGAGCATCCTGTAGGGTTGCCGAGTTATTTATTTATTTTTTAATCATTCCTTCCCTGTTATTGCTTAGAAAAAGAAAAATGTTTCCTAACGATTATGAAGTGCAACTAATATGAAGTGGAAGTACTAGGAGTTAGAGTACTTGTAATAGATACCCAACCATTTTTCTTAAATTTAGGGAATATAATAACTTTATGCTTTCTTATAGAAAAAAATATTTCATAATAAATTCTCTTATATTTCCTTATATCAATTAGATATTTTTCTTTACTCTTATTTTATTTTTTTTTCATCACTTTTTCCCATTTTTATAATCCGCTTTTTATATTTCCCTATATGCATAATGCGGTTATTATTTTTAATTATCTGCATTTGCATCGTATGATTATTATTTGTATGTGTTTGATTATTAAATGCGGTTATTATCCGTTATTCACATATGAAGTAATAAACGTTTTGGACCTCAAACTTGTAATTCTTACTTTTAGTAAATACAAAAAAGTATTATCTATAGTATCACATTATTATTCATATCACACTTGCTAATTATTTTGTCATAAATTTTTCATTTTATACGGTATTTAGCTCCCAGTAGCATCTCTTTATAGTTAGTAAAGAAAAAAATATTAAAAAATTGCTATGCCCATATGAGGTAACACAAAAAAGACATTGTTTTAATGAATTTCATTAATTATATATAAAGAATATGTGTACACGCTTAATAACCATGATCCGAATCGCAAATAGTGGAAAGCGATAGCAAAAAGGTGTGGCTAGCACATGCGAACCATTATGATTTCGCCTGCATTTTCTTCCCTGACTTATATAATATATTATCATAGCTCTTCTTTTGGCATCAAACTTGGAAATTATCATAGCTCTTCATCACTAGAGAAGCTTCGAGGAAACTCCTTCTGGCGGTCAACAAGTCAAACTGTTTGTTTGATTCGAAGTTTCAGAGGAAACAGAGAGCACTCTGTCCCAACGGCCCGGCTACCGCGTACCCACAATGCAACTTCCCAGTTCCCTCCTTCAAAGAAAGGAATTTCAATGAACCTTCTTCTTCAGACAAAAAGTAGTTCACACACTTTAATATCCGGATCCTTTCTTCTACAAATTTGCAATGTATTCTTTTTCTATATAATCCAAGCTAGCCTCCGTTGTTTGAGAGCCACACAGCAGATCTACATTTCATTTGCGCGCAGGAGCTCAAGGTCCGTGTCTCGCTTTGTAAGTTTCTTACACTCTTTTCCCTTTTTGTTTTTGTTTTTGTTTTTGTTTTTTGTTTTTTGTTTTTTTGTTAATTTCACAAGTGGAAATAATCTCTCCCTCTCTGGTATATATATATATATATTGTGTATATTTATCAAGGATTGAAAAGAAACAGTGAAATCTAGATTGTGCAGCATAATGGGAACTGTATCCTCCAATGTTCTTAATGCTAGTGACCCTTGTCTTTGTCATTAGGAAATTTAAGAAACAAGTTGCTACATGGCAGCATCAACAAGTGCAGAAATTCAAGTCGAAGCAAATGATTCAATCGGATCAATTGAAGAACTTCAAAACAGAGTCTTTTCACGCACAGGCTCAGCAATCGCAGAAAGTCGAGATTTAAAGAATGATGCCTCCTTAATAATTGAACTCAAACATTTGCTAGAAATGTCTGAGCCTCCCTTCCATCCCTTGCATGGATTTGGTATCTACAGGGTTCCACGTGATATTCGCGAATTCAATGAAAAGGCCTACACTCCTAAGTATATATCAATAGGGCCTCTTCATTTTCTTGCCAATGAAAAATTGAGAGCCACGCAAAAGCTTAAAGTGATTTTTTTCAAGATGTTTGTGGAAAAGGCTCAGGTAAGCGTGGAGGAATTAGTATTAGTAGTAAGTCATAAAGCAGGTGACATTCGTGGTTGTTATGCAGAGACAAGCGAACTTGACAACCATAATTATAAAAAAATGATCGTACTGGATGCAAGCTTCATTATTGTGTTTTTCCTGATCTTGTTCATGCCTGCAACATGGGAGTATAGAAGCGAGTTTACAATATTAAAGTCACAGTTGATGGATGACTTGTTGTTGCTTGAAAATCAACTCCCTTTCATTACTATTCAGACAATATACGACTTTGCATTTTCATCTCGTTCAAACTACCCTAACTTCATCCAGCTTACCTTTAGAATCTTTGCTGATTACAACTCTCAAAAGATGCCTTTTCATCCCGATTTGAAAATAATGCACTTCGTTGATTTGATAAGAACCTTTTTTCTACCCTCTAGGCTACTAGACAAATGTGGCAAAAGAATTACACATTTGAACGCTGCGAGTGAGTTGCACAAGGCAGGAGTGAAGTTTAAGGTGAGCTCAAGTAAATGCTTATTTGACTTAAAATTTAAGAATGGAGTGCTGGAAATACCACACCTTCAAGTAAATCACTCCACTGAGAGTTTCTTTCGAAATATCATGGCCTTGGAGCAATCTTACTATCGTTGGGAAAGTTATGTTTCCGATTATATTCGCATATTGGATTCCCTTATTGACACTGCCGAAGATGTGAATTTATTGGAGAAAAATGATATCTTGGTTAATAATTTAGGCGACAGCAATGCAGTGGCAACTATGGTCAACAATCTCAACAAAGGTATTTCACTTTCAGACATGAACACCGATTATTATCGTCTTTGTGAAAAATTGAATACATTCTATAAGGATCCTCAGCATGTTTGGAAGGTTGCCTTGAGACGTGATCATTTTAGCAATCCTTGGAAGACTATGGCTACTGTAGGTGGTATTATCTTGCTGTTGCTCACTCTCGGACAGACTATATGCTCTATCATCCAAGTAGTACAAAAGAACTGAAGTTCGTGTAATTTAGCTTCTCGGATCAATTGGGAAGTAAGGGTGAGGATCTTATATAAGGGGCGGTTTAAGAAGACATCTCTCAATGTAAATTTAGCTTCTCTTTGGAACATTAATTCGATCTATGTTGTAATGTTGTTCGGTTGGTTTGTTGTGATGTTTTAATTGTGTAGTTTCTCCCTGTTTAGGGAGTGTGCTATTTGATTGTGTGGTTCTTCCTGTTTGGGAAGAGTGTGCATCCAGTATTTACTGGAGGTGGAGGGTTTGAATTTGGATTGAGTTTGTTCTATAAAAGTTTTAATTCAAAAAAAAAAAAAAAAGAAGTTTGTGTAATTCTAATAGTATTAGATTGCATTGTGATAACATAATATTATTCGATTTTTTTTTTTATTGTAATTTTAGGTGTCTTAAGGTTTATGGAATCGTAGTCTACAACTTAAAATAAATAAAAACATTTCACTTCCGTTCTAAATTTTGGCTTTTGCGCTCAATCATAATCTGCCACATTTTTTTTTTAATACTATAATACTATATGCTCTATTTGCTATATTGTTTATACTTACGGAATCGCATTTTTTAATTACACACTTTGAGATATTTTCAATCAATTAAGCTACTAGCCAATTGCTATTTTGTTCGTAATATATGTGTTTCAACTAAAAGGAAAAATAAAAAACCATGTTATACTACTTGACGGCTTCCTTACTCTCAACATTAGCCTATTTAGGGTCCGTTTGAGTTTGCGATTTTAAAATGTGCGATTTAAAAAAGTGATTTTTAAAAACGCAGTTAAGCGTTTGGCAAAATCGTAGTTTGGCCTTTAAAGTAGCAAATTAGCCTTTTAAAATACTGCGTTTTCAAAAAACACCCCATTGCCTGCGATTTGAATAAGCATTTTTTTTGCGTTTTCAAATCGCAATTTTTTAAAAAAGTAGTTTCCAAACGGTTCATTTTCTGCGATTTGGTTTAAAATCGCATTATTTCTCTACGAAATCGCAATCTCAAACGCATCCTTAGATCATTCCTAGTAGCCTCATTAACATTTACTCACTAAAGTACCTAAAAACTTTTCTCTATTCTGGTGAGCCACTTTTTTTAAAATTTTCTCAGCAGCCTCACCATTTTAACTATTAATTCACTATTACTATTCTATTTAAATAATTTTTTTTTTCCAGATTTCTTTATTCTTTCTTTATTTAATCTTTTTATACAACTACCGTACACCTTCATCTTGGGATTAAATTATTGCTAAGAAATTTTTCAAAATTTTTCATTTGCTTCTCAACCAAATTTAAGAAAGAAAGAAAAGATAAATGAAAGAACCACAAAGTTTATATTAGGGACAAAGAAACTTTCATGTCCATAAAATAAAGACATTATGTGTGAGAGAGATAGGAGACGAGCGGAAAAAAAAAAAAAAAAAAAAAAAAAAAGGATAAAATTGTGTTGATCATGTGGGAGAGAAGGAAGAAACAAAAGTGGTGAGAAAGTTTGTGAGTGAATTTTACTCATTAAAATTTGTGAGTATTTTCACTCACCAAAACTTTTTGGTTAAAGTGGTGAGGCTCCTGAGAGTAGTTTTTTTTTAGTGTTTTCATTAAATTGGCTCATCAAAATAGCTAAAAAACTATTTTGGTGAGGCTACTAAGAATGCTTTATGAGAGGAAAACGTAAGTTGTACACTGCCCCTAGGTCAATGAAGTTAATGCGTAGCCTTTTTAAAAGGAACCGATTCCTAAAACTTGAGTAAAAAGTCTGACATTGGAAACGGAAAATAGCCAAATAAATGAAGTCATGTAAACGAGTAAGGTTACATATCATCCTTGTATCTTTTTTTTGTCCTCTAATATTTATGTCTCTTAAAATTACCATTGGATCAAAATTCAATGGTGGTCAATCATATATTCAATGGTAATTTTAAGAGCCACATCAATTTTGAAGGACAAAAAAAAAATACAAAGGTAATATATAACGTTACTCCATGTAAACATACCGAAAGTCTATGGGCAAATAGACTAAGTGCCCGTTTGGGGTTACTTATTTGCAAAAATAATCTGCAATTTTAAAAGAAATCGCAAAACAATGGGCGTTTGGGAATTGCAATTTAAAATCGCATTTTCTAAAATTGTGAAAAAAAATCACAATTTCTGGCAGCTGGATAGGAGATACTTAATTGAAAAAGTGTGAATTTAAATGAAAATCTCTATTTCGCATAGCAAGCAAGAAAGAAAAATATTACAAGAATACCTACCTAAAATATGTCAAAACCTTTGTTTTTTTTTTTTTCTTCTCTCTGCCTCTTTTCTCTTTCTCACTAGCGTTGGACTGCTCCTAATTGTTGCTGCACTTTCGCTGACATTGCTCTTACAAACTCTCTAGAGTTTTTGCTTTTGCAAAGTTGTACTTTCTTGCCTGTTTGTGTGGTTTTATATGAATAAATGAAAAGGATTTGATAAACCAGTGCACATAGGGAAAGGAGGGTAGAGAAGGGTAGTCTGTGAAAGAGAAGAGCAAATGAAAGTGCAGATGTGCTTATATGCGTATATGTTGAAAAATTACAGGTAAAAGGGCAGATGAATGCGCTTTGATATACGTGTAATTTGTGTTCTGCGAAAGTTGAAACTTGAATAGACAGATTTTCAATAAACGTCCAACACATACTGTAATGTCCGGGACATTATTTAATAATTAAAGTATAAAATTTAAGTAAATAATTTATTAAATTAATTTAGTGTCACTAAAAATATAAAGGAATATTTTTAGGTCTAAAGAAATAGAAAATAAAAATGAAATTATAAAAGAAATTTGGAAAGAAAATTGAAAATAAAAGAAATTAGAAAATAAAATTATATATATATATATATATATATATATATATATATATATATATATATGGCCTGATGGCCTTTAAATCAAGGCCATACGGCCATTAAGAAAGCTATGGCCAAATGGCCATTAAAATAATAAAATAAAATAAAAAGAAAAGTCAAAAAGTCAAAAAGGTAAAGAAAAAAAAAAAAAAAAAAAGAATAATAGAAGAGAGGTGCACGTGCACCTCCCTTCTCAAATAATGGAGGCCAAATGGCCTTTCCAAAGCAGAGGCCGTGCGCCTCTGCTGTCTCAGAAAGAAAAGAAGAAAAAAATGGAAAGGGGTCATCTGACCCGAGAGAAAAAGAAATAGGAAGGAGATGATTTTTCATACAAAAATTATGATTTATGAAGATCTAACCGTTCAAACTCAAATCCGACTTCGGTAACGTGATCTACGAAATCCGATCTACGTTTCTACCGATCGTTTTGAGGTAAATAGTTAAATTCATATTTTGAGATTTTTGGTTAAATCTAGCAAAATATGAGCTTGATATAGTGTTTTCTTTAGGCTTTGTGTTATTTGGAGCTTGCAAAGATTCCCCAAACACCGGGTATTATTTGAGTAAATTTTTGGGTAAGTTTCTTTAATCCCTAAGTTATGGGTTAATGTTATTCTAGATATATTAGTGTTTATGAGTGAGATTAATATTTTTGGTGATTAAGTTAGTGTTACATAAACCATGGGTTAATTTTAGAAACCTTAATTCGATGGGTTAAATTAATTTGGGAGTTTTAAGTGATTAAAATTTAAATAATTAAATTATGTTAATATGTTAGTAATTGATGTAAAAAGATTTATGAACATAATATTAGAGTTAATGATATTAAGAAAATGTTAGCGAGAAATAATCTAAAGATTAGTGAATATAATTTTAGGGCTAATATTATTATAAAAGTGTTAGTGAAAATAATGTATGGGTTAGTGGAATTAATTATGGGTTAGCAATTAATATATTTTTATGGGTAAATAATTAAATAGTGATGTTAATATCTAACCCTTAGTGAATACTTTGGATTAATATTGTTTGAGTTTTAATTAGTGTTTAGGATTTATGGGTAGGCGTTTGGAACCCTTAAAATACTATGGGTTTTCCATGGGTTAGCTCTTGAGCAATTTAGGAGCTAAATGTGAGTCCAATATTAGAAGTTGTCAATGATGTGCAATGTATTGTTTTTACAGTAATGCATTGCATGGTGGTGTCTAGGAGACCTAGTGCTTAATATCCGCGCAGCCAGGTGAGTATTCTACTCACTGAGAAGTATTATTTTCATAAATGATGAATTGCAAAATATATATTGTTTTACAAATCTGAACCAACTGTATATTGATTATGAATTGTTTTGGATGATTTGAGTACTTTGGAGTATATTGAAATATTGATGATGTTTTGAACTATGAATATGATTGGTGAGTTTAGAGTGAGTATTCTACTCACTGAGGAATCCTAGGAACTTAGATTTACGTATTGTTGCTTTTGGTTACATTTGGTTACATTTCTGATTATAGAATTTGTTGGTGAAGATACATGTAATTGAATTGTCAGTTATTGGATTGGGAATTGTAATGATAAGTTGATATTGATAATGATTGGTTGTATTTATGATTATGGAATTTGTTGAGGAAATTGTTTATGATTGAGTTGTGATACATTGGTTGTAATGGTGTGGATAAATAGATGTTGAGGAATCTTGATCGTTTATGATTATGGAATTTATTGAGCAAATTATTTATGATTGAGATGAGATATATTGGTTTGTAATTGTATGGATAAATGGATGTTGAAATTGTAATGTATTTATGGTTATGGAAGTGTTGGTAAAATATATGTGAATGGGTTATGATATATTTGGATTGAGAATTGTGATGATAAATTGATGTTGTTGAAATTGGAATGTATTGATGTGGAATTGTGGATGCGTGTAGATGGAAATATTGTTTGGACATACATGTGTGACAATAGGGGTATGATAAGGTAATTTGGATTAATGAGAACTCGGTAGTTGATAGATGGTAAGTCCAGTGTTGTAGTACCTGGCACAGTGGTAGGCCATAGTGTAGCAGCTCTTGGCTGAGATGAGTGGTAGGCCAGGGGTTAACAACTCTTGGCTGAGATGTGTGGTAAGCCTAGCATTGAAGTGCTAGCACTTGTGAGACGTGTGGTAAGCCTAGCATTGAAGTGCTAGCACATGTGAGATGTATGCCCTGCGGGTCGTAGCTTTACGGGCGGTGTTGATGGAAAGCCTAGCATTGAAGTGCTAGCACTAGTGAGATATGTGGTAAGCCTAGCATTGAAGTGCTAGTACTAGTGAGATATGTGGTAAGCCTAGCATGGAAGTGCTAGCTCACGTGATGTGTGTGCCCTACGGATCGTAGCTTTACGGGCGGTGGTGATGGCAAGTCTAGCATTGAAGTGCTAGCACTCGTGAGACTTGTGGAATATAGATTATGGTATACGTGGAATGTTGTTAGTAGAAACTGTGACAGGATATAAGTGCGTAATGAATAGCATGACTTGTACTCAATGATGTGTTGTGTGAACTTAATGATTTGTGAATAACGTTGTTGAACCATGCATGCAATTATGTCTATGTATATTGTATACTTAGTGAGTCTTATACTACTGAGGTGGTGAACTCATACTTTCACCTGTACGGATGAGGTTAAACCCACAACCGTACAGACTCTGATGCTTTGGCTGCAGGTTCAGTGAATCTAATGAATGACGTCATAGCATTGTACTTGGGATGTTATGACTGATGCCCGTCACGACAGTTATAATGGTTGGACTATGGGTTGTTCGCCTTTTGGTAGACTTAGTTTATGGCTCGTGTCGCCTGTGACACTTGTATTTATGAGCCAGTCTTTTGGTATGTATTTAATAACTATGTAAAAGTCTTAAACAGATAGACAATAATGGCTCTTTTGTTGTAATTAACTGTTATTTATAGATGTACCTTCCTCTATATTGATAATGTTATTATGTGTTATCCGCTGCGTAGATAGAACTCTGATTATCAAGTACATGTTATGGAATGTGTGCTGTATGTTGGCTGAACGACATGTAGTCGTGCCACTGTGATGACTCATTATATGTTTTAAAAAAAAAAAAAAAAAAAATTTGGGTCGTCACACATACTTTATTGTCTTAATTTAAATTTGCAAACATCACTACAGTGCACAGTGATCAATCATTGAGCACTGCGGTGCACAGTGATCGTGCACTGTGATCAATGCGAGTGAACAGTGACTAAAAAGATTTTTTTTTTCTTTCTATTTTAAAAACAAATGAAGAAAATGGTAGATTTTATTGTCAAACGCTACAAACAAAGCATAGAAAACCGTGCCTTACTAGTTTTATTTATTTATTTATACATAGAATGGTGGGTCCAAATCAATTCATCTTATTTGTTAGGTCTTCACTTCTTAACAGATACCGTGGGGTGGGGTATCGGAAAATGCTAGAAATATAACTATTACACTAGTAGTGCATAAATTATTTCTTGGGATATTTGTCTTTTAAGTCTCAGAGTCAGACGACATCAAGTTGCTTCCTCAGATACCGTGGGGGTGAGGTATCGGAAAATCCTAAAAATATAACTAATGCACTAGTAGTGCATGAATTATTTATGAATTATTTCTTGGGATATTTGTCTTTTGAGTCTTAGAGTCAGACTGCAGCAAGTTGCTTCCCCAGGAAGTAGATTATGATCTCCATCATACTCAGTTGCTGTTGTTATACTCCTATCTATTATATTATGTTTAAGATTGCCTCGGAAATAGAGTTTTTAAAACTTAAAAAGAGGTTTTTTTTTTATTTATTATTTTTTGTGTTTTTTAAACATCATCCTCAACTACTTTTGTCATGCTCTCTCTCTTGGATTATGTTTGAAATTGCCTTAAAAATACACGTTTTTACAGTTAAAATGAGTTTTTTTTTTTTTTTTTTTTTTTTTTTTTTTTTTTTTTTTTTTTTTTTTCATTTTGTTTACACGTTTGTGATAGTTTGCGCACAAAAATTGTAATTAATAAGTCATAATTTGATTTGCAGAGAGGTTGAAATGGAGGCCTAAACAATATTAATTATTTTATTGTTATAAACAAATGTCCTTGTTGATAATTTGCTTATCAAATCATACTTCTATATTAATGTTATCCAAACACTCAATTGATAGAAAAATCACTTTTTAATCAATATTACCAAACGCTAAGTACGATTATAAAAATTGCGTTTTTAAAATCGCACTTATTGAAACTGCAATCCCAAACGTACCCTAAGACTAGTTTGCGAAATAGAAACATTATTTTTATGAATCATTATTTACATTAAATAAATGTTCAAACATTTATTAATACCACTTTTTGTTGATAATATTTATTTCATATAGACAATTAATATATTGTGAACCATTAAATATAAAGTATGACTAAAATTTAAACATTTAAAAATCTCAAATATTAAAAAAATTTGAGCGATCCTAATCCCTCGGATACAGGTCTCAAATCATGCCTCATTGCCTCCACGTACACGTGTTTCTCCCAAAATTTCGGTGTTTAAGTTTCTAGGTCTGCGTGTCTTCAGGGAGCCCACAAGGTGCTTCGACTCTTCTACGTCCAACTGCTGAAAAGCAAGGCCCAAGGTCCAATCACGTTCAGCACTCTAATTTCTCTGCATTGCTCTCCACGTGGACGTGTCTTCTGCTGGGTCTGTTCCTTTCTCTCCTTTAAAATTGTGTCTCTATTTGGTCCTCCAATTCACACAGCTTTTGATTCACACTAAAGCTGATCCATTTATTTCTTGTAGGTCCAAATTCCAGCCATTTTCTTCTTCTTTCATTCGTCCTACACGCAACAACATCAAGCCTCTTTCTCTCTTTTTGCAATTCTACATAAATATCATTATTTTCTCTCAATAACGTGCAAACTACTAAATTACTAAAACTACTCAAAAACAATAAAAAAAAAAATCACAAAACTAAAAGTTTAATTCATGCAAATTAAAGGTTTCAATAATTGAATATTTGACACTTAATACGGACAAAACAATGCCGGGGGAGGGAGCTTTCTGTGGGAAGGTTCGAGAGACAGAGAGGAGAGAAGACTGCGGTTTGATGAAGTTTTGAGATGGGTTAAGACGGTTTTGAAAAGTGTTTTAATATATGTAAAAACATTGAGAATTGATTTGACATGGCCTAAAGAAAGTTTGAAAGATAAAATTTTGAGAGGTGTATTTGAAAGAGAAAAAAAAAATGGAGAAAAACTTCTATGTAATAAAAGATTTTAAAAAAATAGAAATAAAAAAAAAATTCAAGAAAAATGTTGTTGCGTGTTGGTGATCTGGCGACCCTCGCATGAACGAATATTGTAGGGGCTGTTGACGGTGTTAGTGATCATTACAGGATTGTCAGATGGTACTGGTGGTATAGTGGTCGCCTGATAGGCTTGGCAACCACCGCGTGGCTGCCACACAGCCTTGATGATCACGCGGCCATTCTCCAACCACCATCCCCGTCGCTCTTTTCACCAATGTTGCTGTTTTTGGGACAAATTTGGTAGCTCATTTATTGGCTAAATTAGGTTCTCTTCAGACTAATCCTTGTACTTGGATAGAATGTTTTCCTGATTGTATTCAGGAAGTGTTATGAGTTTCATTTCTGATTTTGTAGAGCTTATGCTCCGGTTGATTTTCTTGTTACAATCAAATCAGTAATATTTTCTTAAAAAAAAAAAAAAAAATCACGGAAGCAAAAATTGAATTAGCTGGACATAAAGTCTATCTCTTTGCTTTTCCTGATTATTTGTCTCATTGCATGGAAAAATAAAAAAAAAATATAAAAAAAAATAGCAACTTGGCTAAGGACGACATGGGTCTCCCAAAGTCGTCTTCTGATTTTTTTTTATATATATATATATATATATATATATATATAGGTCTGTTTGCGAAAAAGTGCTTTGTTAAGCCCTTAATCTCCGCAATCAATTGCAGCCAATGGTACAACTTCAAGGGCGGCTTGCACTATAATCTTCTCTCTTCTTTTAAGCATCAAATTTTCCTCGGTATAATGGTTATGTATACTAGATAGGGTTAAAAACGTGGATGTATTTATTAATTAATAATATCTTGTTGTGCATAATGCAGTTATCATTTTTAATTATCTACATTCGCATCGTATGATTATTATTTGTATCTGTGCGGTTATTATCCGTTATTCACATATGAAATAATAGACGTTTTGGGCCTCAAACTTGTTATTCTTATTTTTAGTAAACACAAAAAAATATTATCTATAGTTGAATACTATTATTCATATCACACTTGCTAATCATTTTATCATGAATTTTTCATTTTATACAGTACGTATTTAGCTCCCTGTAGCATTTATTTATAGTTGGTAACAAAAAAAATATTAAAAAATCGCTATACGCATATGAGGTAATACCAAAAAGACGTCGTTTTAGTGAATTTCATTAATTATATATAAAGAGTATGTGTATACGGTTAATAACTGGATTTGCATATCTTAAAACCACTATCCACATCGCAAATGGTAGAAAGCGAATAACAAATAGGTGTGACTAACAGATGCGAACGATTATGATTTGCCTGCATCTTCTTCCCTGACTTCTATAATATATTATCATAGCTCTTCTTTTGAGCATCAAACTTGGAGCATTTTACTTCTATAAGTTTACACTAAATTCTGATGTGTTGCTAGCGCGGTTTATAAAATAATAGAATAGTAATTAAAATTCTTATTTTAGATGGATAATATTATTATATATTATACAAACCACAACATAATTGATAATTAAATAACGGAATGCGGAAATAGAATGAATAATTAATGGGGAATAAATTATAATATCAAATGCTAGGGATATTGGTCTGTATTTTTTTTTTTTTTTTTTAATCCTCCCATACTAATGTAGATCTTAAAATCATAATTGAATTTAGAATGAATTACTATTAGATTTTGATCTAATAATAATTTAAAAAGTCACGCCAACTTTAAGAGAATAAAAAGTTAATTAAATTTTATATTGTGATGGCTGCAAACTCTTTTATTTTTTAATTTTTACAAAAATCGTCTATCAAGTTTCCCATAAACGTCTTAATCTTATCTCATCCTTTCATTTGTTGATAAGCTTTTCTATTCTTCTATCTACAAATTTGCAACTGTTGTTTGAGAGCTACACAGACACAGGAGATCTACATTTCATTTGTGCACAGGAGCTCAAGGTCCGTGTCTCGCTTTCTAAGTTTCTTACACTCGGGTGAAAACCCTCCACTTTTCTTTCTTTTTTTATTTTTTAATTTCACAAGTGGAAATAATCTCTCCTCTCTGGTATATATATATTTTGTGTATATCAAGGATTTAAAAGAAACTTAGAACTAAAAAAAGAAACAGTGAAATCTAGATTTTGCAGCATCATGGGAACTAGATCCTCCATTAATGTTCTTAATGCTAGTGACCCTTGTCTTTGTCATTAGGAAATTTAAGAAACAAGTTGCTAGATGGCAGCATCAACAAGTTCAGAAATTCAAGTCGAAGCAAATGCTTCAATCGGATCAATTGAACTTCAAAACAGAGCGATTTCACGCATAGACTCAGCAATTGCAGAAAGTCAAGACGAAGAGAAAGATGCCTCCTCAATACTTGAACTCGAACATTTGCTAGAAATGTCAGAGCCTCCCTTCCATCCCTTAGATGGATTTGGTATCTACAGGGTTCCACGTGATATTCGCGAAGTGAATGAAAAGGCCTACACTCCTAAGTGTATATCGATAGGGCCTCTTCATTTTCTTGCAAATGAAACTGTTGGTACAGTTTCCGGTATGGTGACGTGTCGCCTTGTGATTTGATACTGATTTCGAACGACCACCTCAATCCTGCAAAAAGAACAAACAACTCGTCGGGGGTGCCGACTACGCCCACTCCGATGCCTAAGTCAGTCTAAAATCAATTTTCTGCAGAGAATCCTTAATCTTAATCTCAAGAGCTTAGAGAATTCGTTGCGTATACCTGGTGTGACGGTCTTTATTTATAGGCCGGACCTTCTTGACATTGAGTTGGATTAGGAATTTGAGTCCTAGCCCGGTTTGAGTTTTAATCATATCTTCTGGGAATTTGAGTAGGAGTGTTGAATCCGCAGTTGATTGCGTTTGTGCTTCTTTAAATTCGATTCCATGTCAATAACCATCTTATCCCATAAATCATGGATCTGTAGTTTATCCCTGATCTCCTGGGATTCTATCCTTATCGAATTCTGAGACGGGTGTGGCGCATGGCACCTTCCTAGGAGATTGTTGCACAGTTCAGCTGACCTCCGAGGTGATGATATCCGAGACGTTTCTACTCTTACCTGGAGATCTCGGGATATATCCGCATCATAATAGGGTTGTGTAAGTCCGAGATGTTTATACTCCGAGATGTTGACTAATCCAATGGATATCACCCCGAGAAGATACCGCACCGACTTGATATCATACCGAGGTATTATTACTCCGAGGAACAAATATCCGAGATATGTTCACTCCATCTTAGCTGGGAGATCTCGGGATATTTTACATACCGTAATCTAGAATGTTAAGACCGAGACATCGTCATATCTCCGAGATGTCTTCAGTCATAAACGACCTTCCCTTCGCTGGATGGAATCATGCGGAACAAGTAGCCGAGTCATAACTCCGAGATGTCATTGGATCCACGTGTCTCTAGGGTTGATTTTATCCCTAACAGTTACCCCCCTAATTCTCTAATTTCAGAAATAAACGGAAATAAGAGAATTACTTTTCGGCTGCCAGTCTGTATCTGATGTCTGTGCAGGGCGCGTCTTTTCAACAGTTCAAATTTTAAATTTGACCGCTCCTTTTCCCAATGTCGACGTCATCTCTGCACAGCCGCCTTTTGTCATCATTAAATGGTATTGTCGAGGCAGCGTATTCAATGCTGAATTTACGGAAGGCGCGCCTTTTCACCTTCGGAAATTTTGAATCGACAGCGTCCTTTAGCATTTCGGACACGTGGTAGCGGGGCATTAAAAGTTGGGATTTTTTACTGTTCATTCACTGATACTTCCTTTTCTCGATACTCCATTGTCGTCTTCCTCCCCAAACTTTTCCTTTCTCTGTATTTTTCTGTTTCTGCCTTTCTTCTTTCTTCCATGGCTCCCAAGAAAGCTGTCTCAGCCTCGTCTCGGGCTCGGACAAAGAGATCCGACGGCTCTGTGGATCTTTCTCCTTTGGAGAACAGGGTCGATTCCATCATCTTCGCGAAGCACGAGGGTGTCCTTCGCTCGAACTATGAAATTTCTCCAACTGTGAAGATGTTTTATCAGGCGCCTGGAGCTCGGTCCATTAGTGGAGGCGACATTACCCTTTATGAGAGGATGTTTCTTGCTGGGCTCCGATTACCGTTTCCGGAGATTGCTCGAGACTTCGTTCTCTTTCTGATGATCGCACCCAGTCAGGTAATGCCCAATGCCTGGCGATATCTGTTTGCCTCTTACATTCTGTGGAGGCTTGTGTTGAAGAAGGAGATGACTATTCCGCAGTTCTTCAATATCTACAGGCCGAGGCAGACTGCAGAGGGGATGATAGAACTCTGCGTTCGTCACCCGCCTGTCTTCATCAAGCTCAAGAGTGGGCTGACGAACAACAAGTTCTGGGAGATGCAATTCTTCAGAGTTTCCGGGGAATGGGAATGCCCCGAAGGTACTCTTCTTCCTGAAGACCGTATGATGCCTCGAACTTGGCAATTGCTGCGATCTGACCGAAGCGACCCCCCTTCACTCACTGTATCCGAACTGGAGGATGTTAAGGAGATAAGTGGGTGGTCCGCTGCCAGGGTCAAAGCCGAAAAGTTTGAAGAGGTTGATTTCGATAATCTCGTCACTGAGGAGAATCTGAGGCAGTTTCTCGGATACGACATTCCGAGAGATAAACAGCTAATCACCAAGAGGGGAGCTGTCAAGAAGAGGAATGACGCCCCTTCATCCCCAAGGCCTGCTACTAAGAAGAGATCGTTCAAAAATTCTGAGGAAGTTCTCGGGGATGTTCCTGCACAAAAGAAACAGAAGATTCCTTTGGCCGCTTCGGGTGCCAGGAGGACTTCTTCTTCGGCTCCATCACCTAGGGTGAGCGTTGAAGAGGGGTCTGCCAGCTTTCGGGATTTCATTCCCGAGGTTAGCCCCGCCCCTTCTTTTGTTCTACGGGATGAATCTGGCTCCGAGGCTTCATTCCATGGTGAACAATGTGCGGCGCCTGAGGGCTCTGGAGAAGGAAATGTACCTGAGGCCCGAGACGTCCCAGTCGCGCCTAGGGTGAAACATCTGGCCAAAAAGCGGAAACTCACAGGCCAGGATCGAATGGCTCAAAGACTCGCGGACGCCGGGCGTTTGTGGGGTAAAGCGGTTATAATACCTTCCGATCCTGTCGCTTCAAGTGGTGACTCTCTTGAAGAGATGGATGAGGAAACTGGTACCCCCCGAGACGAGCCTCTGGTTGAAGAGTCTGAAGTAGAAAGTACTCCCCGAACTCCTTCTTCAGAACGTCCAGAGACGCCACCACCCCCTGAAGAAAATCGTGAAACGGGGCACTCCACCCCCCAAGCTTCATGTTCTGCGCCTATACAAGCTGAGACTCCTACTGGAGTACCCGAGGCTAAGGATGTCGAAGAGCCTAGCACCTTTCAGGAAGCGGTTGATCAGGAGGTGCCGGGCTCTGCTTCTGAAGTTCAAGGTTCTGGTCAGCCCGAAGTAACTCCCCATATCGAAGTGCCTGAGGAGCCTCGGATCGACCCCGAGAACGTTATCCCTGAAGCAGGTATGCTTCCCGAGACTTCTGTTCGTGCCGAGGCTGGCCCTTCTGGACTAAGATCTGTCGGGTCTGAAGCGGCTCCGAGTGCAGGGGTTGACCCTCATGCGGGTCCCAGCCCTTCCCCTAGGGTCTCGGTCGGTTTCGATGTTTTGGGCAGGGGTCTTCTGGGTCATCCGATGGAGGCCATAAAGAACTTAATCCCCGAGGGATATCTGGGGAGTGCAGGGGTGTCTTCTCCCGAGAAAATTGCTCAAGGCATTCTTATCTCTCATTATCAAGTAAGTTTCTGGAGCTGGGCCTTTTCATTCCGCTTGCATCTTGATTCTGACTTTGCTTACTTTTCTTTTCACAGCTCCTTGTGAAGATGACAGCCCTCTGGCAGAAGTACGAGAATCGTCCTGCGCCTCTGCCTACTCCTGCCCCCGAAATGCAAGCTCGTATCTCGGGTTTAGAGAATGAAGTTGCGACGCTGAAGTCTCTTCTTCAGTCCAAGGACGAGGAACTCGCCACCCGGAACTCGGTTATATCCGAGATGCGTTCTGCTAACGCTCGTTTGAGAAAAGAAGTACTGGAGGCCAACGATCGGTACACTCGCTCTGTTGAAAGTCTTTCTTCCGAGCTGGATCGCGCAGATCAATTGTCCACCCGTTTATCGGCTGTACAGAACGAATGCTCCGAGGCGTGCAAGAATGCTTTGAGTGCCGAAGCCGAAAAGGACAAGTTCAAAGATGAAGTTAAAAGACTAACAGCCGAGAGGGATAAAGCTCTCAAGGCGCAGGATCACTCGGAGAGTCTTTTGATTCGGCTTAGGACCAGATATGACGCCGATCGGGTAAAGCTCAAGCGTTATCAGAAGCAGTTGAGCTATGCACCGCATCTTCGGGATCTGAGTTGGTCTCGGGGTTGTCATTGGGGTTTCGAAAATTTTCGAACTTTGGTGATGAATCCCCAATACAAATTTGATCCTGAGACGGTTAGTCCGATGCTGGTGGGTTTTCCCGAAGAAGCCATCCAGGAGATGGAGGAGTTCGGTAAGGAGTTCATGCCCGACGTCCCGAATTGGGGTCTTGACGCGCCAAATCCCGAGGAAGACCCTCTTGATGATCCTGCCAGCTAGAAGCTGTTTCTTGTCTGGACTTTTTATCTTCTTTTTCCTTTACCTGTACAAAACTTTGAATATGACATATTTTGGATGAAATTTCTGTCTTTTAATTCTTTCCTTTCTGATCATGGTGTTCAAAGAAACCTTTTACTTAGGCATTTTCTTTTCCGTGGTCTTTTCGTATTCTCTGAGGGATTGACTTTTCCTGTTTTTGGTGTTGGACAAACCGAAAAACATTTCCTGCTCTTGGTGATTGACAAACCGAGAGACTTTTCTGCTCACCTTAAAGAGCTACTCCCCATAACCTTAGTCTGCGACCGCAGGCTAATTCGTTCGGGGTAGGTAGTAAGGTTGTTGAGCTTTACCTTTCTGTTCGGAAATCTTTGTAACCTGTAAGAGACCTCATATGTTACTGAAATGAAATCATAACTTGAAATATTCACCTTTTAACTTCTTTATCTTTGAAGGCTTCAATCTTTCAACATTTGGAGACCTCCAACCGAGAGGTTTTCTTGTCTTAGTGTTCTCTTCATAACCACTTCGGGTTGTCTAAGGAAAGGACGTGGGCAGATTCTTTCCTGGATGCTCTTGTCCTTCCGAAAACCTGCAATCCTGCATTGATAGCCTTTATTGGACTGACCTTTAGGTTTTCCTTGCTCTCGGTTTTGGAAAGACCGAGAGACTTTTCCTGTTCTTGGTGTTGAATGACCGAGAGACTTTTCCTGCTCTCGGTGCTGAGTGACCGAGAGGCTTTTCCTGCTCTCGGTGCTGAGTGACCGAGAGACTTTTCCTGCTCTTGGTGTTGAATGACCAAGAGACTTTTCTTGCTCTCGGTTTTGGACAAACCGAGAGTCTTTTCCTGCTCTCGGTGCTGAGTGACCGAGAGACTTTTCCTGCTCTTGGTGTTGAATGACCAAGAGACTTTTCTTGCTCTCGGTTTTGGACAAACCGAGAGTCTTTTCCTGCTCTCGGTGCTGAGTGACCGAGAGACTTTTCCTGCTCTTGGTGTTGAATGACCAAGAGACTTTTCTTGCTCTCGGTTTTGGACAAACCGAGAGTCTTTTCCTGCTCTCGGTGCTGAGTGACCGAGAGACTTTTCCTGCTCTTGGTGTTGAATGACCAAGAGACTTTTCTTGCTCTCGGTTTTGGACAAACCGAGAGTCTTTTCCTGCTCTCGGTGCTGAGTGACCGAGAGACTTTTCCTGCTCTTGGTGTTGAATGACCAAGAGACTTTTCTTGCTCTCGGTTTTGGACAAACCGAGAGTCTTTTCCTGCTCTCGGTGCTGAGTGACCGAGAGACTTTTCCTGCTCTTGGTGTTGAATGACCAAGAGACTTTTCTTGCTCTCGGTTTTGGACAAACCGAGAGTCTTTTCCTGCTCTCGGTGCTGAGTGACCGAGAGACTTTTCCTGCTCTTGGTGTTGAATGACCAAGAGACTTTTCTTGCTCTCGGTTTTGGACAAACCGAGAGGCTTTTCCTGCTCTCGGTACTGAGTGACCGAGAGACTTTTCCTGCTCTTGGTGTTGAGTGACCAAGAGACTTTTCTTGCTCTCGGTTTTGGACAAACCGAGAGGCTTTTCCTGCTCTTGGTGCTGAGTGACCGAGAGACTTTTCCTGCTCTTGGTGTTGAGTGACCGAGAGACTTTTCCTGCTCTTGGTGTTGAATGACCAAGAGACTTTTCTTGCTCTCGGTTTTGGACAAACCGAGAGGCTTTTCCTGCTCTCGGTACTGAGTGACCGAGAGACTTTTCCTAAGTATATAAATCGGATTGATTCTTGGATTTCTGCGATTGTCAGTAGATACTGGGAATAGACATTCTTTATTGAATATGAAATTGTTTGTAAGAAACTAAAAAAAAACAATGAACTACATAAAATATTTTTTCAGGTGCTCGGCATTCCATGATCTTGGAAGTATCTTTCCGGTCTCGGTCATCAAGCGATAAGCTCCCTTCTGATGGCATCCTATTACCTTGTAGGGGCCTTCCCATCCGGGTCCCATTTTGCCTTCCGTTGGATCTTTCGTCATCAAGCTCACCTTCCTGAGTACCCAATCTCCGATTTGGAACTTTCTGGGCACCACCTGTTTGTTAAAGTACCGAGCCGTTCGATTCTGGTATGCTGCCCATGTGACATGAGCGTCGTCTCTTTTCTCCTGCAATAGGTCCAGGTGTACCTTAGCGTTCTCGTCGTTGAGTCCTGGATTGTAGTGAGCCACCCGGAAGCTTGGAGATCCTACTTCCACAGGAATCACCGCCTCGGTTCCGTATGTAAGTGAGAATGGTGTCTCGCCCGTTGGAGTTCTTCTGGTGGTTCGGTACGACCACAGCACCTCTGGAACGTAATCAACCCATGCTCCTTTCTTCTTATCAAGCTTTTTCTTCAGGATCTTTACCAATGTCTTGTTTGTCGCCTCTACTTGACCATTTGCCTTCGGGTATTGTACCGAAGCATAATGGTTCCGGATACGGAGCTCCGAACACCACTTCCGAAACGGTTCACAGTCAAACTGCTTCCCATTATCTGTGACGAAAGCATGGGGAATCCCGAACCGGCACACCACTGACTTCCAGAGGAAGGTTATGGCATTCGCAGTAGTTATAGCTGCTAATGCTTCTGCTTCCGCCCATTTAGTAAAGTAGTCTACGGCTACAATCAAGAACTTCCGTCCACCTTTTCCTACCGGCATCGGACCAACTATATCCACCCCCCATTTTGCAAATGGCCATGGAGAAGTGAGGGGGATGAGCTTCTCGGGACTTGCTTTCATGATTCTTGCGAATCTCTGGCATTTATCACAGGCTTTGACAAGAAGAGCTGAGTCTTTTTTGATCGTGGGCCAATAGTAACCTGCTCGGATGGTTTTTTGCGCCAGCATCCTTCCTCCTGAGTGGTCTCCGCACACTCCTTCATGAATTTCCCTGAGGACATAATTCGACTCGGCCTTGGAGAGGCATTTGAGAAGGGGTTCGGAATATCCCCTTTTGTACAGTGTATCCCCGAGAAGGCAAAACCGTGCTGCTTGTATCTTCACCCTCCGAGCTGCAACCTTATCTTCGGGCAACAAACCATGTCTAAGGAACTGGATAATGTCCCTAGCCCACTCTGGCTCCTCCAGTGCTGAGTCTACTTCCATAACCTTGGTCCTCGGGGCTATCGAAGGCTCGGTCAGAACAATAATTTGCCTTCTTGATGCTTCCATCTCTTCCTCTGTTCCCGACGCGATCTTTGAGAATTCATCAGCTCGAATGTTTTCCTCCCGAGGTATTTTTGTGATGACAAACCTTTCAAAATAGGACTGGAATCTCCGTACTTCTTCCAAATACCTGGCCATTCTATCTTCTTGTGCTTCGAATTGCCCTTGGACTTGGCCTACGACCACCTGAGAGTCACTCCGGATTTCGACATTGGTTGCCCCCATCTCTCGGGATAATGCCAAACCTGCTATCACCGCTTCGTACTCAGCTTCATTGTTTGTTGTAACAAAGTCCAGTTTCACAGCAAAACCGAACTCTTGCCCTTCGGGATTCCTGAGGAGGACTCCTACTCCGCTTCTGCTCTGTGTAGAGGAGCCATCTACAAACACAACCCAGGTTGACTCCTTAGGAAGTTCTTCTGCTTCAGGAATGTTACAGAATTCTACCAGGAAATCTGCTAAAGCCTGTCCTTTGATAGCCGTCCGAGGATGAAACTCGATATCAAACTGTCCGAGCTCCACCGCCCAGTTGACTAACCTTCCCGAGAGGTCAGGCTTTTGCAACACCTTCTTCATTGGATACTCGGTCAAAACTCGGATGGCGTGAGCTTGAAAGTATGGCCTCAATCTTCTAGCTGAAATGATTAAAGCGAACGCCAACTTCTCGATCCGAGGGTATCTCCCCTCCGCACCATGAAGTGCTTTGCTTGTAAAGTAGACCGGTTTCTGAACCCCTGAATCTTCTCGGACTAGCACCGAGCTTACTGCTGAGGGAGAGACTGCCAGATAGAGATAAAGAATCTCCCCTTCGGTTGGGCAGCTCAACAGTGGTGGGTTGGCCAGATATTCCTTCAATTTTTCGAAAGCTTCCTCACACTCCTCACTCCATATAAATGCTTTTCGTAAAATTTTAAAGAAGGGAAGGCACTTATCTGTCGACCGTGATATGAAACGGTTTAAGGCTGCAATTCTCCCTGTCAGTCGTTGAAGTTGTTTTGTTGTTCTCGGGGCCTCCATCTCGAGGACAGCTCTGACCTTCTCTGGATTAGCTTCAATGCCCCTTTGTGATACCATAAACCCCAGGAACTTGCCTGAAGAAACTCCGAAAGCGCACTTTGCGGGGTTGAGCTTCATGTTGTATTTTCTTAGAGTCCGAAAAGTTTCTCGGAGGTCTTCTATGTGTTTGTTTGCCCGAACACTCTTAACCAGCAGGTCATCTACGTATGCCTCAACGTTTCGGCCAATTTGACTTTGAAACATCCGGTTCACCAGTCGTTGATATGTGGCTCCAGCGTTCTTCAATCCGAATGGCATCATCTTATAGCAGTAAAGTCCTCGGTCTGTGATAAAAGCAGTTTTCTCCTGGTCTGTTTCTTCCATGCAGATCTGATTGTACCCCGAGAAGGCATCCATGAAGCTCAAGAGCTCATGCCCAGCCGTCGAATCTACCAATAAATCAATCCGAGGCAGGGGAAAGCTATCCTTCGGACATGCTTTATTCAGGTCGGTGAAATCTACGCACATCCTCCACTTCCCGTTAGACTTCTTCACCAGCACTACATTGGCCAGCCACTCGGGATAATCCACCTCTCGGATGAATCCAGCTTTCAGCAACTTCTCTACTTCTTCAGCAACTGCCATATTTCGTTCGGCAGCAAAAGTTCTTCTTCTCTGCTTCACAGGGCGATAATTTGGGTCCACATTCAGCTTATGGACTATAACCGAGGGATCAATCCCCGGCATGTCTTCATGGCTCCAGGCAAATACATCTTTGTTGCGCCTCAAGAACGCCACCAGATCTTCCTTCATGGGTTGAGGGAGTTGTGAGCCTATACGAATTTTGTTTCCCGAGTCGCCTATCTCGAACTCCACCAAGGCTTCCACAGGCTCCCCCAACGGTGATTGCTATTTTCCATCCTCCTTAGTTTTCTCCCCCCGACCGTGCTGCCTCGGGATATCTTTCAGGGACAGATTGTAGCATCTCCTAGCCTCCTTCTGGTCTCCTTTTACCTCTCCAACTCCTTCTTCTGTTGGAAACTTCATGCTGAGATGTGGTGTTGAAGTAACCGCTTTGAAATCGTTGAGAGCCGTACGTCCTATAATTGCATTGTAGGCCGAGACCTTATCAACTATTAGGAATTTCACCATAATGACTTTTTGCCTTGGATAGGTCCCGGCTGTCACAGGTAAATCGATAGAACCGAGAGGCAACACCTTCTCTCCGGCAAAACCTTGTAGCTGGCACGAGACCGGAACCAACTTCTCTGATGGAACACCCATGTGATCAAAAGCTGATTTAAACAGAATATCAGCTGAGCTCCCAGTGTCAATGAGGATCCGCCGGGTCTGATAGTTTGCTATGGTCAAGGTGACCACAAGAGCGTCTGTGTGTGGAAGCGAGACTCCAGCATAATCATCATCAGAAAACCCTATAACCAGAGGGTTATATTTCCGAGACTTTGGGGGCCTTTGGACCGAGTAAACTTCAAAATCATCGAGCTGCCTGGCGTATGCTTTCCGAGCCGAGTTGGACTCGCCTCCTCCTCCGAATCCTCCCGAGATGGTGTGGATGATAGGGATATTGCCTTGCTGCGCCCCCCGAGGCCTGCTTCTACTTCTCTCTCTTCTTTCATCCCTCCGAGGCCGAGGTGCTGGCTCTCGGCTTCTTTCTCTTCTTTCATCTTGTCTCGGTTGATAATTTCTTCTATTATCCCGATCTTCTTCCCTCCTAGGCCTCGGATAGTGATCTCGCTCCTGTTGATTCCTCTCATTGGCGAGGAATCGGACTAGCTTCCCATTCTCAATGAATTTCTCGATCAACTGCCTTAATGAAACACACTGCTCGGTCAGGTGACCGTGTGAATCGTGGAAGGCGCAGTACTTGTGAGCCAAGTACGGAGGGGGATTTCCTTGAATGGGTCTCGGTTTCTGGTAATTCGGATCTTTCTTGAGTTCCATGAGCACCTCGGTGATGGAGGTGTTCAACGGTGTCCACTTGTAATCTCCGAAATTTTTCTTCTCCTTCTTATATTCTGCGGGACCAGCATCCTGTACGGGCTCAGGATTCTTCTTTTTCTTAGGCTTCTCGGTGGACGGCTGCTGTTGTTGCTGGGAATTACTGAGGAGGGCTCGGAGCGTTTCTTCCTGGTTGATGTACCTGTCCATCTTCACCATAAAGGTTTGGAGATCTTTTGGCGGTTTCAACGCCAATTCCGCCATCAGAGGTCCATCTTTTTTCAAGCCTTGAAAAATTGCACCGTAAATGAAGTCGTCTGGTGCACTCTCTGTGTTCAGCTTCTCCTGGTTGAACCTCCACAGGTAGTCTTTCAGAGACTCATTTGGTCCCTGCTGTACAGAGAGTAAGTACCCTCGGGGTTTTCTTCTAGCTCTCCCGGATACGAACTGGGCCAGGAATTTTCGTCCAAGGGTGTCGAAGCAATCAATCGACCTTGGTGCGAGATTCCTGAGCCAGTCTCGGGCTTTTCCTGACAGGGTGAGAGGAAAAGCTCGGCATGCCACAGCATCTGGTGTCTTGTGCAGGGAGACATGGGACCTGAAATTGTCCAGATGCTCCACTGGATCTTCGCTGCCTGAGAAGACAGGAATGTCAGGTACCTTGAATCTTCCGGGTAAGTCGCAGTTGGACACTTCTTCAGTGAATATGGACTCCTTGTGCTGGAAGAGGTTGTCAACAAGGGACTCCTTCCCATCACGCCTCTGGTCAATCGTCTTTGACAGCATATCATATTTCGCGCCCAGATCCTGGACCATCTTCTGCAACCTCCTTTCTGCCTCCGTGGGTGGAACCGGATTGATGGGCTCTCCACGATTCTCGTTCCGCCCGGCTCTCTCTTCATGGTTCTCGTTCTGCCCGTCATGATTCTCGTTCCGCCCGTCATGATTCTCGTTCCGCCCGTCATGATTCTCGTTCCGCCTGTCATGATTCTCGTTCCGCCCGTTTCTCTCTCCTGAACCTTCATGGTTTGTCCCGTCGGCTACGTCATGATTGGGCGGCGGAGTTCGTGCGGCTAGGAGCACAGCGTTCTGAGCCAACAAATCCTCCACATTCTTCTGCGCCTGGGCTAACTGTTGACTCAGTTGGGTTATCCGGGCCTCTGGATCCGCAGATTCTGCTTCTCCACGAGCATCGTCTCGGCTGATCGGCGGCACTTCGTTTAAGATCGATTTGGAACGTCTCGTCGTCACCATTGCGGATTTGTTTTTCGTAAGAACAATTGATCGTTCCCACAGACGGCGCCAAACTGTTGGTACAGTTTCCGGTATGGTGACGTGTCGCCTTGTGATTTGATACTGATTTCGAACGACCACCTCAATCCTGCAAAAAGAACAAACAACTCGTCGGGGGTGCCGACTACGCCCACTCCGATGCCTAAGTCAGTCTAAAATCAATTTTCTGCAGAGAATCCTTAATCTTAATCTCAAGAGCTTAGAGAATTCGTTGCGTATACCTGGTGTGACGGTCTTTATTTATAGGCCGGACCTTCTTGACATTGAGTTGGATTAGGAATTTGAGTCCTAGCCCGGTTTGAGTTTTAATCATATCTTCTGGGAATTTGAGTAGGAGTGTTGAATCCGCAGTTGATTGCGTTTGTGCTTCTTTAAATTCGATTCCATGTCAATAACCATCTTATCCCATAAATCATGGATCTGTAGTTTATCCCTGATCTCCTGGGATTCTATCCTTATCGAATTCTGAGACGGGTGTGGCGCATGGCACCTTCCTAGGAGATTGTTGCACAGTTCAGCTGACCTCCGAGGTGATGATATCCGAGACGTTTCTACTCTTACCTGGAGATCTCGGGATATATCCGCATCATAATAGGGTTGTGTAAGTCCGAGATGTTTATACTCCGAGATGTTGACTAATCCAATGGATATCACCCCGAGAAGATACCGCACCGACTTGATATCATACCGAGGTATTATTACTCCGAGGAACAAATATCCGAGATATGTTCACTCCATCTTAGCTGGGAGATCTCGGGATATTTTACATACCGTAATCTAGAATGTTAAGACCGAGACATCGTCATATCTCCGAGATGTCTTCAGTCATAAACGACCTTCCCTTCGCTGGATGGAATCATGCGGAACAAGTAGCCGAGTCATAACTCCGAGATGTCATTGGATCCACGTGTCTCTAGGGTTGATTTTATCCCTAACAGAAACATTGATAGACAAGCAAGTGCTTAAAATGAAATTTTTCAAGATGTTTGTGGAAAAGGCTCAGGTAAGCGTGGAGGAATTAGTAAGAGCAGTAAGAGATAGCGTAGTTGAAATTCGTGGTTGTTATGCAGGGACTAGCGAACTTGACAACCATAATTATCAAAAAATGATCGTAGTGGATGCAAGCTTCATTATTGTGTTTTTCCTGATCTCGTTCATGCCTGGAGAATGGGAGTATAGAAGCGAGGCTACAATATTAAAGTCACAGTTGATGAATGACTTGTTGTTGCTTGAAAATCAACTTCCTTTCTTTATTATTCGAACATTATACAACCTTGCATTTTCATCTCGTCCAAATTACCCTTCCTTCATGGAGCTTAGCTTTTTCTTCTTTAGAGATTACAACACTCAAAATATGCATCCCAATCCCAACCTAAAAATAATGCACTTCGTTGATCTGGTAAGAACCTTTTTTCTACCTGATGACCTACCACTCAGATCCTATGACCTCAAAATTGGGCATTTTTACACTGCAAGTCAGTTGCACGAGGCAGGAGTGAAGTTTAAGGTGAGTTCAAGCAAATGCTTATTTAACTTAAAATTCACAAATGGAGTGCTGGAAATACCACACCTTCAAGTAGATTATTCCAGAGTTTTTCTTTCGAAACATCATGGCCTTGGAGCAATTTTACTATCGTTGGGAAAGTTATGTTTCCGATTATATTCGCATATTGGATTTCCTTATTGACACTGCCAAAGATGTGGATTTCCTGGTGCAAAGCAAGATCCTGGTTAATAATTTAGGCGACAGCAATGCAGTGGCAACTATGGTCAACAATCTCAACAAAGGTATTTTGCATTTAGACACGAACAATTATTATCGCCTTCTTGGTTCATTTTTGAATGCATTCAAAAAGAGTCCTCGGCATAATTGGAAGGTTGTCTTGAGACGTGATTATTTTGGCAATCCTTGGAGGACTATGGCTACCATAGGTGCTATTATCTTGCTGGTGCTCACTGTCGGACAAACTATATGCTCTATTATTTCAGTAGTACAAAAAAACTGAAGTTTGTGTAATTTAGCTTCTCAGATCAAATGGGAAGTAAGGGTGAGGATCTTGCATAAGGGGCGGTTTAAGAAGACATCTCTCAATGTAAATTTAGCTTCTCTTTGGAACATTCAGTCTATGTTATAATGTTGTTCGGTTGGTTTGTTGTGATGTTTTAATTGTGTAGTTTCTTCCTGTTTAGGGAGTGTGCTGTTTGATTGTGTAGTTCTTCCTGTTTAGGAAGAGTGTGCATCCAGTATTTAGTAGAGGGTTTGTATTTGGATTGAGTTTGTTCTATAAAAGTTTTAATTCAAAAAAAAAAAAAAAGAATTTTGTGTAATTCTAATAGCATTAGATTGCATTGTGATAACATTTTATTGTTCGATTATTTTTATTGTTTTAGGTGTCTAAGGTTTATGGAATCGTAGTCTACAACTTAAAATAAATAAATACTTCCATTCTAAATTTTGGCTTTTGCACTCAATCATAATCTGCCACATTTTTTTTAATACTGTAATACTATATGCTCTATTTGCTATATTGTTTGTACTTACGGAATCACATTTTTTAATTATACACTTTGAGACATTTTCAATCAATTAAGCTGCTGGCCAATTGCTATTTTGTTCGTAATTTTCTTTTAGTTTGTTCCTGTTTCTTAATTTTTTTCTCTCTCTCTCTCTCTCTCTCTCTCTCTCTCATATATATATATTTGTGTGTGTGTGTGTGTTTCAACTAGCCCCTCCTCGGCCTAAGTGGCCGGATTTCGGCCTAATGGCCGGAGAATGGTGAAGGGCTGGCCGGGCTCCATTGTCTTTGGTTGGTGTTTTATCGGAGATGGTGAAGGGGCTAGTGAAGGGCATTAATGGAAATGACACCTCATGTGAGAGGAAAATCATTAATAGTTTTAAGGGTTAAATACCTTTTTAGTATTTGAGTTTTGACATTTTTATTTTTTGGTACCTGAGTTTCAATTCGTATCGTAAATGGTACTTGAATTTTGGCAAAAAACGGACTTGGTATCTCTATTTATTTTTCCGTCCAATATTTAACAGTCCACCATGTGTCAACTGCTGATGTTGACATGTGGCACTATATAAAAAAAAACATTAAAATTAATTAAAAATAAAAAATTTAAAGAAGAAAAAAAAAAAGAAGAAGAAGAGCCACCCCTCCTTTTTTTGTTTTATTTTTATTTTTTTTAAGTTTTTAATTTTTTTTTTAATTTTTTTCATACCGTTAAAAATTAGACGAAAAAATAGACGAAGGTATCAAGTCCGTCTTTTTCTAAAATCTAAGTACCATTTGCGATACGAATTGAAACTTAAATATCAAAAAATAAAATTTTTAAAACTCAAGTACTACAAAGATATTTAACCCTAGTTTTAAATGCTTTCTACTTACTTTCCTTTCCTTGATGAACATGTCACAACAACATACATCCTCCTAAAAAAATAACAACTTGTAAGCATGATCTTCTAATAATTTGTGGGAGGATCTGGATCATTACGCAATTATGCACAACATGATCTATAGGTCTATATAAACATTATAAAAATTGTTAAGAAGGTGGTGCGTGCCGGCTATTTGCTCTTCACGAGGAAAGTTAACCGAGGTAGCTTGTAGTTTATATATTATAATATTAGGGAGTGAATTACGTACACACAATCCTTTTATACAACCCCTTATAATGTAGGAGGAGGTTATGTGGGAGTTGTGTTAGGTTGTAATTTTATCATTATTCTAAAAGGGGATATTTCTAACTAATTAAACATATTTAATAACAGTAGTGATTATTTTAATAACAACTTAATTAAAATACTGCGAAACATAAAATAATGCCCCTGTTTTTATAACCATGTCATTGAATAATCTTCAAAATGAAGTGGTCAATAGCAGGTTGGCTTTTATACAATTTACTCTTGATCCAAGAAACAACAAATATATATATATTTTTTAGATTATTTTAATAACAACTTAATTAAAATACTGCGAAACATAACATAATGCCCCTGTTTTTATAACCAAGTCTTTGAATAATCTTCAAAAGGAAGTGGTCAATGGTAGGTTGGCTTTTATATCATTTACTCTTTGATCCAAGAAACAACAATTTTTTTTTTTAAAAAAAAAAAAAAAATTAAAAATTGATGGTCTTTTAATATTATGCAAAATGAAGTCGTCTTGTTGACTTGAGCAATACAAAATGTTTGAAGTCGTTAATATTTTAGGGATAAATAAAAATTGCCTTATGTAATTTGTAAACTATATTTTTTGTCCTCTCAGTTTTATTTATTATTATAGGTGATATTTGTGCTATGAAAAAAGATGCAAATAGTACCTTCGTCCATTTTTCCATCCAAAACTAACGGAAATTCATGTCAGCGCCACATGACACCATTCAAAATGCGACACGTAGCCACACTTTTTTTTTTTTAAAAAAATAAAAATAAAATTAAGGCTTTTTTTTTTTTTTAAAAATAATAATAATAATTGCAGGTCACCCATTTTGGGCCACAAGAGGGTGGGCGGCCACCCCATTTGGCCTGGGGGGTGGCCGAACCACCTCCAAGGCAAAACTCTCAAAAATTTTTGCTTTCCGTTTTGTCCTTGGGGCTGGTCGGCCACCCCCACGTGGCCCAAAAGGGGTGTCTCAGACATCCCTACAATTTTTTTTTTTTTTTTTTCTAAAAAAAAGCTTTAAAATTAAAAATAAAATAAAATTGTGGCATGTGTCGCATTTTGAATGGTGCCACGTAGTGCTGACGTTGAATTCCGTTAGTTTTGAATGGAAAAATTAATGGAGATACTATTTACATCTTTTTCCATAGCAAATGTACATATTTTAAAATGGGTGAAAGTTTAAAGTTTATAAGTGAAATTTAGAAGAAAAAAAAAGAAAAGAAAGAAATAAAAAAGAGAAAGTTTTCTCAAAATTATTAACAATGCAATTGTGGATTCGTTATTATAGTATCATCCTCGATGTGGACCCTTAGCATGGACAAGAATCCTCTCCATTTGAAATGGAAAGATTCTCTTTATTTAATTAAATAATGAAAGTATAATTATCTTTTCAAAATTTACACTAAATGAAGAAGATTGTCTTCATTTCAAATGGGGAGATCCAAATTTTCTCAGCATACCTTGTTTTGGCAGACAATTGTATCATACGGCCATTTATTGCCTTTTAGAATTATTATCATATCCCAGCCTAGTCATCGTCACCATTCATTTTTGTTTATCATTTTAAAATTGGAAACAACGTCAATTTCTAACTTCTACCCTTCTCTCTCTCGAATAAAAAAAACAGGGCCTTTTGCAGGAGAAAATAAAAGAGTAAAGTGTTTGTGAAAATAAAAGAAGAGGGGTTGGGCTCGTTGGGGGGAGGAAGACGATTTTCTCCTTCTGCTGACGATGGGAAGAAGAAAAAGAAAAAAGTGGTACGGAGGGGAATCCAAGCAGCACGCTGGGATGAAAAATTTTGATTGTAATCTTACGTTGAAGAAACCAATTGCATATCACCCAACAGTGACAATCTTCCCAAAATTTCACCCGTGTTAACGTCCAACTTGGATACAAGTTCGCATTATTGAATTTTTATACCAGCTGTGGTACATACAATGACTTAAAAATAAAAAGATTTTATTCGATTTAATCGATGTGGGACATTATACAACACGTCAGTGGACGCCGATGACGTGTTGTATTTGAGGCAATCAGTTGCTATTAGGCCTTGTATTATGTTTCAATCTGCATTAGTTTGTTTTTAAGCTCAGGATATATTCAGGAAGAATTTGGGTTTATGAAAACAAGATGCAAACGTACGTGTCCTCTTTGCTTCGATTTTTTTTTTTTTTTTTTTTTTTCAAAAGCTTGAATAGCGTTGAAATAGGACTATAGGAGCAAAACCCATTGAATGCCCAGAGGAAATCTGACGGTAATCAATGGCTAATTTGAAGATGATGAGGCGTGAGGGAATTTAGATTTGCTATTCTTTGTTAAGTGGGAGGGTATGTTTTCATATAAAAGGAAAATGAAAGTTAAATGGGGACTCGTGAAGGAGAGAGGAGAAAGACATAAGTGTATTTGGTAAGTAATTCTGTAATTGTGTTGTGGAATATTTGTTTGAATAGTAGTAAGAAGTAATTGATGTAATATAAAATTTAAGAATGTTTTATAGAAAAGTGAAAAAGTTTTGTTTTGTAGTGAGTTTTTTTTATTTATTTGAATAGTAATAAAAAATGATTGCTTTGATATAAAAAATGTAAAAAAGTTAAAATGTTTTTAATTTGATTTTTTTGAAATAAGTGAAAAGAAATAGTGGGAGAGGGAGAATTAATTATTTGCCAAATAAGGTCGATGCTTTTTTATGAATTATGATTATATAAACCATTGGATAGTACTGTAGCTACCCAAGGTTTTGAAAAAATATAGAAAATTGATGTACCTTTTTGAGAATCAAATGAGGATCCTATTCGAACTTTTTGTGATTTTTTTCCTAGATATTCCTTTTATATATATATATATGGACGGAAATGGGCTACAGAGTTTCAATTACTAGTGTCTTACAAGCTATAAGTTACAAGTAAAATGGCAAAATTGGGATGTGGGTTGCCCCCCAGGAATAATCAACGTGAATTGGGATGCAACGTACACTTTGATAAGAAATTATGACAGGTTGGTTTTGGGACCATTACTAGGAACAGCGAAGGGAATGTGTTGGCTGCTTGGAGCACTACCCACTCCATTAGCATTGACCTCACAATGGCCAAAGCGTGGGCAAATCTTCATGCAATTATTTTCATCAAGGAAATTGAGATGTTTTACATTATCTTTGAAGGCGATGCACAGCAGGTTATGAATTAATGAGATTAATTCAGAAAATTAGAGCCTTGATAGATTTGAGCATTTCATAGAGGGTATCCGATCTGAATTGTATTCTTTGAGGTCTTCTCAAGTGATTCATGTGCGAAGAGAGGCAAACTCAGCAGCTCTGTATTTTTTTTTTGGCGTTGTTGACGATTTAAAAGTTATTTTATTCAAAAGTGGTTCTTCATCCGTTCAGTGCAAATGTTCAGTCATAGAGAGCGATTGAAAAATGTGACAGTGGCACTGCTAAAAGGATATTCAATAGAAACGAGAACATATTAGACAATAATTAATTCCTTTGTTCTCTCAAATGTGCACTGCATCTCTTCATTATCTCGTTGTCTTATTTGCTTAATTGGTATCATATTGTCATCTATTTTCTTCCTTTTGTTCCCGTGGGGGTAATTTTTTTTTACTCCTTTCTTTTTTTGGATTTTAAAATCCTCTTAGGGAATAATAATGTCTTTCTTGATTAATTAGTTTAACTTATTTGGCTTCTGCAGAACCTGTATACTTTTTGTCAGTATGAATGTATACTTAATTGTTTGTAACTAAGTTTTTTTCTTTTCAGTAATACATGTATGCAGATTTATATAGTCATATTCAAGTACCATCTTCCCCACCCTCCAAACCCCCGTTTTTGACTATTTAATTTATAGGTGCTTAATATATATATACTTATAATCAATTTCAGGTGCTCGAAGAAATAAGGCCGTACCTAGTTGGGGCAGCTGGTGGGTCTCTTGAACTTGTATCAATTGAGGAGCCAATAGCCAAAGTTCGGATAACAGGACCAGCTGCGGGAGTAATGACCGTACGGGTGGCTGTTACACAGAAACTTCGGGAGAAAATCCCAGCCATCGCAGCCGTTCAACTTGTGTAAAATCCTTAATTGGTAGAAACCAAAAGAAATACTTTCCATTGTATTCTTGCGATTTTTTGCCTCAAGTATCTTGCAAATAAAGAGTGTATAGAACTCTGTAAAACCTTGGTGGTAGTTTCATAGAATATGTACAGTTAACGTAAGAGCCGACAAATGCTGGCTCATGTTCATTGGTCTACACTCTACAGAAGAAAATCTTAGCCGTTTCCATGCTACACTTGTTATATTTGTTGAATTGGGACCCCTCCAAAAGAGACTCGTGTTCATTCATATAGCAACAGAAAGAGATGTAATTCCTCATGTATATTGAACAAATGTTAGTTTAATAGATTGAATTGAAAAAAGAACCGAGTTTATATTTTTGAAGGACTTGCTCCATCACAACTCACAGGGAAAAAAATTAACATATTTTTGCATTTTTTTCATACAAATCAAGCCTTTTGTGCCATCCAATGAGAGGATGACACATCAGCGTGGAATACCAAATATAATAAACTCAAAAACACCAATTTTTTCCTATCGTCAAAAACACCCAGATTTTTCCCAGCCTTGTTTGCTTCGCTGGAACCAAAATTCAACTGAAATAGGCCATTCGGCCATAGCAAGAAAATCTCCCAAAATTATCATAAATTTGTTACACAACTTAAAAGTACTCCTAATACCCTGAAAATACTCCCAAAATCAGTGTTGCATCCCCCCACTTTATATTCCCGTAACCTCATTTTTTTTGACAAAAAAAAAAATTTGCCCAAAGAGGCATATGTTTGGCCTATTTACAGCCCCCCATATATAGTTGGCCGAATTCCGGCCAAAATGTAGTTAATATCCATGTTCAGGCCATAATACCCGATGTTAGCCAGAGTTGCCAAAGTTTAAGTTCTGGCCATAGCAGCTGACGTTCTAATTCAGGCTATAGTAGCCATATTTGTTTTTCAAGCCCCTTGATATTCAAGATCAAACCTCAACGTCTGTGATCTACCATTGAGTTTATGAAAACGTATTGAGACAAGAGTTAAAAGATGGTTTTTGTTAATATTGAAATAGAAGAGACATGTAATGTTTAGACTCTTTCTCTATAAATAGAGTTTTGTTTATAATCAAATAATCAAGGAAAGATGTAGCAAAAAAAAAAAAAAAACTTCAACTTATGGATGTGGGCCATAAGCCGAACCACTTTAATATTTAATTCAGTGTCTTTTTTTTCATCCTTTAGATTATTATTTGAAAAAGAAAAAAGTGGTTGTTGGTAAGCAGGGAAATCCAGGCAGCACGCCGGGGTGAAATATTCCAATTGATTTGTGGCCTGTAGTTGTAACTTTAACTTCATGTTGGAGCAAGCTAACCCACCTGTGATGGGTAGGGGGCCCTTCAACCCCAAGGGTAAGGGGGCGTGCATATAAGACTCCACGTTGCAGTGAATAAACCAATTCCATGTCACCCCACCTGTAACCGCCTCCATACTTTCAACCACGTTAATGTCCCACTTGGTTACAAGCTCACGTTAATGAGCTCGACATTAGTTGTGATACATGCAATTACTTAAAAATAAAAAGATTTTGTTTTATTTTACCAATGTGGGACAATATACATACAACACCTAAGTCGATTTTTTTTTTTTCTCCAGTGTGAACCCCGTTACCTTAATGTGCTTTTGTGTTCTTCTAGTTGATCGAGAAAAACCTTAACGTCAGCCGTCAGGCCACAATGTCGGTTCAAGCACGAGCATCGTACGCTAGAATCTGAAATTGGAGATTGAGAAGTTTGAATGGAATCAAAAGTTCCGCCTCGTTTATCGTTGGATGCCTTTGTTGTTTCATCTTATATCCCTCCCAAGTTCCGAACAGTACTGCATATATGAGCTAGACCCGCCCGAGTGGGACGACAAAGCCAGCGTCATCCAAAAATACATATATATGATATTATTTGAGACGATCAGTTACAATTGTTATTGTCTGGAATATATTTTGATAAATTCTTAGTTGAAACAAAATAATGTCAATTTTAAAAATTAACAATAAAACAAGTAAAATATAAGAGATGAAAAGTGAAGTACGGAAAAATTTCACAATGCTATAAAATCACGTAAAAGCATTGTTGATTAGTGCTTCTTGGAGTATTTAATTCGGTACGATTAGATTTCTTGACACTCAACTTCTTAGGATTAGATTGTAGCGTCTCACTTAGTTAAGAACGAAGGCTAATAGAACGAACTTTATTTCTCTTGTGAGATAATTTTTCCGGAATTTTTTTAGCAATCGAGGGAAGAAGAATAAGGGATCGGACTCTTCTCAAGTGCTCTTTGGTGGAATTTTATAAAAACGATTCTTTTTATCTTCCAAATCTTATTTCAACGCGTAACTCAACAAATTGGGCAAAACCAATTAAGTTGGATGGGCAGCATGCATGTGTCTGCATCTTATTTTTGTTTGTGGCAATTTCGATGGGTTGCTACTCGATAAAGTTTTGAGATGAGTTTGATGTGTTTTCAAAAGTGTCTATACGTACTAGTTTTTTTTTTTTTCCTGAAATTTATAAGGATAATATTAAAGTGTAATTTCTAATTATTCCAACCGAAAAATGATCGGAATTGTTTGAAAGGAATTATTTGTTATACATACATATTACATGGAATTATTTGTCCTTTTGAAATACTACGAAGTTATTTGTCACAACCCTGAATCCTAGGGAGCAATTTTGCAATTTTCCCATTTACTTAATTTGTTGCAATTTTACCATGTGGTTGGCGTATATATGTGGTTGAACTGCCGGACACAAACTAAAAAATTGATCAAACGTGCATGCTATCACAATCTAAATCAGATCTAAAGTCTAAACCCCATCGTAGGCTCTGGATTGACTGATTAAGGCCGGGACATGACTTTTCAGTTAGGAGGTTTTGGTTCGATACAAATACAAAATATATAAATAAATTAATTAAAAAAAAAAAAAAAAAAAGGGAACTCAGGCTTGTGAAAATAAAAGAAGAGGGGTTGGGGGGGGGAGGAAGACGATTTCTCCATCCTCTGCTGCTACGTGGAAGAAGAAAAATATCTGAGTGTTTATTACGATGGGAAGAAGAAAAAGGAAAAAATTGGTAACGGTAAGCAAGGGAACCAGGCAGCACGCCGGGATGAATTTCAATTGATTTGTGGCCTGTAGTTGTAACTTTAATTTCATGTTAGAGCATGCTAACCCACCCGTGCTGGGTAGGGAACCCTTACACCCCAAGGGTAAGGGGGGCGCATATATAAAACCTCACATTATAGTGAATAAATCAATTGAATGTCACCCAACCTGTGACCACATCCATACTTTCAATCACGTTAATGTCCCATTTGGTTACAAGCTCGCATTAATGAGCTCGACATTAGCTGCGATACATGCAATGACTTAAAAATAAAAAGATTTTGTTTTATTTTATCAATGTGGGACAATATACAACACGTTAATAATCTCGATCAGTAGAATATGGAAGGGCGAGTCATTCATCATCATCTTCGATAGACAGCAACAACCACTCATCTGCTGCATCCTCTTCTTCTTCCCTCTCGCTTTCAATCCAAAGTAATAGCAAAAGAGGCGGCAGCAGCGGAAGATTAGATTTGACGACTGACTTGAGACTTGGTCTAAGCATCTCACCCTCTTATTACGTACAATGACTTCTCTAGTTCTCTGCCAGCCCAACGTATATAATGTACGTACGTGGTTCCCTTATTGCTTCCATTCGATTTTAGATTTATAAAGCTCCATCACAAGTAAAAAACTAAAAATTGAAAGAATGACTTCTACAGGGACTTCGTACAAATCAAGTCCTTTGTGCCCTCCAATGAGAGGATGACACATCAGCATAAAACGTACACAAAACATAATAAACTCAAAAACATCATATTTTTATCCAACTCATCGTCAAAACCTTGGAGATCAGATTTTTCCTAGCCTTCTTAATTTGCTTCGCTAGGACCCAAATTGAACTGAAATAGGCCATTCAGCCATAGCAAGAAAATCTCCCAACATTATCATGAATTTGCTACACAACTCAAAACTCCTAACACCCAACAATATCTCGACAAAACTCACAAAATTTTGAACCCAAAATTACCAAAATCGGCTAGACAAGAAATAGCTAAAAAAATTCTCCCATTGCTTCATTCCTTCATCCTTTGATTTAAAGCATAAAAACCTAAATAAAACAAGAAGAAAACTTCACCTTGATGAAATGGACCTTTCCACCTTCTCTCTCTTGTGAATCCAAAAGAGCAGGCCAGGGGCCTTCTCTTTTGTTTCGTTGGTAGCAGAAGAAAACAAAAGCGTGTTCTCCTTCCTCTGCTGCTATGTAGAAGAAGAAAAATTTGGTTATGATTTCACAATTTTCTAGTGTCATTGAAAAAAAAAAAGTGGTTGTTGGTAAGCAAGGGAGCCCAAGCAACATGCTGAGATGAATACGCAATTGATTGTGGCCTATAGCTGTATTGTAACTTCATGTTTGGAGCAAGCTAGCTACACAAGGGTAGGGCTGTAGGGGGCGTGCATATAAGACCTCACGCTACGGTGAATAAACCAATTGCATGTCACCCACAACCTGTGACCACCTCCATACTTTCAACTACGTTAATGTCCCCCCTTGGTTACAAGCTTGCGTTATTGAGCTCGACATTAGTTGTGATACATGCAACGACCTAAAAATAAAAAGATTTTAGTTTATTTTACCAGTGTGGGACAACATACAACATGTCAGTAGACGCCAAACGGGTTTATATCTCCCTAAACTTGTGTGGTTTGAACTTTGATATAGTAGATAATACTTTTGCTTTGGACACCTTGTTAGTGCTTCCCATTGTTGACTTCGTTCCGACCTTCATCCGTGTTGTCCTTGTTGTTGTGGGGTTCACGAAGGGTTGATAGACTTTTCGAGATTCGTGCCTCTTACTTGTACAATTTTTGGTTCAAAGTTTACAGCCTTAATTAGCAGCCTATAGGGTCATGTAATTCATTTGTCACATCGCCTATTATATTCTGTTTTTCGAACCTATTTGGTTGTGTTGGAGCATCCTGTAGGGTTGCCGAGTTATTTATTTATTTTTTAATCATTCCTTACCTGTTATTGCTTAGAAAAAGAAAAATGTTTCTTAACCATTATGAAGTGCAAGTAGTAGGAGTTAGAGTACTTGTAATAGATACCCAACCATTTTTCTTAAATTTTGGGAATATAATTACTTCATGCTTTCTTATAAAAAAAAAACATTTTATAATAAATTCTCTTATATTTCCTTATATCAATTAGATATTTTTCTTTACTCTTATTTTATTCTCTTTTTCATCACTTTTTCCCATTTTTATAATCCGCTTTTTATATTTCCCAATATGCATAATGCAGTTATTATTTTTAATTATCTGCATTTGCATCGTATGATTGTTATTTGTATGTGTTTGGTTATTAAATGCGGTTATTATCCATTATTCACATATGAAGTAATAAACGTTTGGACCTCAAACTTGTAATTCTTACTTTTAGTAAATACAAAAAAGTATTATCTATAGTATCACACTATTATTCATATCATACTTGCTAATTATTTTGTCATAAATTTTTCATTTTATACGGTATTTAGCTCCCAGTAGCATCTATTTATAGTTAGTAAAGAAAAAAATATTAAAAAATTGCTATGCACATATGAGGTAATACAAAAAAGACGTGGTTTTAGTGAATTTCATTAATTATATATAAAGAATACGTGTACACGCTTAATAACTATATCTACGTACTCTAAAACCTTAATCCGGATCGCAAATGGTGGAAAGCGATAGCAAAAAGGTGTGGCTAGCACATGCGACCCATTATGATTTCGCCTGCATTTTCTTCCCTGACTTATATAATATATTATCATAGCTCTTCTTTTGAGCATCAAACTTGGAAATTATCATAGCTCTTCATCACTTGAGAAGCTCCGAGGAAACTCCTTCTGGCGGTCAACAAGTCAAACTATTTGTTTGATTCCAAGTTTCAGAGGAAACAGAGAGCACTCTGTCCCGCCGGCCCGGCTATTGCGTACCCACAATGCAACTTCCCAGTTCCCTCCTTCAAAGAAAGGAATTTCAATGAACCTTCTTCTTCAGACAAAAAGTACTTCACACACTTATTATCCGGCTCCTTTCTTCTACAAATTTGCAATGTATTCTTTTTCTATATAATCCAAGCTAGCCTCTGTTGTTTGAGAGCCACACAGCAGATCTACATTTCATTTGCGCGCAGGAGCTCAAGGTCCGTGTCTCGCTTTCTAAGTTTCTTACACTCTTTTCCCTTTTTGTTTTTGTTTTTTGTTAATTTCACAAGTGGAAATAATCTCTCCCTCTCTGGTATATATATATATATATATTATGTATATATATTTATCAAGGATTGAAAAGAAACAGTGAAATCTAGATTGTGCAGCATAATGGGAACTATATCCTCCGATGTTCTTAATGCTAGTGACCCTTGTCTTTGTCATTAGGAAATTTAAGAAACAAGTTGCTAGATGGCGGCATCAACAAGTTCTGAAATTCAACTCGAAGCAAATGCTTCAATCGGATCAATTGAACTTCAAAACAGAGCGTCTTCACGCATAGACTCAGCAAGCAGTGCAGAAAGTCAAGACGAAGAGAAAGGGGCCTTAATAATTGAACTCAAACATTTGCTAGAAATGCCTGAGCCCCCCTTCCATCCCTTAGATGTATGTGGTATCTTCAGGGTTCCACGTGATATTCGCGAATTGAATGAAAAGGCCTACACTCCTAAGTATATATCAATAGGGCCTCTTCATTTTGGTGCCAATGAAACATTGAGAGCCACGCAAAAGCTTAAAATGGAATTTTTCAAGATGTTTGTGGATAAGGCTCAGGTAAGCGTGGAGGAATTAGGAAGAGCAGTAAGTGATGACGAAGTTAACATTATTCGTGGTTGTTATGCAGGGACTAGCGAACTTGACGACCTTAATTATCAAAAAATGATCGTACTGGATGCAAGCTTTATTATTGTGTTTTTCCTGATCTCGCTCATGCCTACAGAATGGGAGTATAAAAGCGAGTTTACAATATTAAAGTCACAGTTGATGGATGACTTGTTGTTGCTTGAAAATCAACTTCCTTTCTTTATTATTCAGACATTATACAACCTTGCATTTAATTCTCATCCAGGCTCAGGCTACCCTTCCTTCTTGAAGCTTACCTATGGCTTCTTGAAACGTTACAACACTCAAAATATGCCTCCCCCTCCCGACTCGATCAAAATAATGCATTTTGTTGATTTGATAAGAACCTTTTTTCTACCCAAGGACTTACCACCCAGATCTCAAGGCATCATAGATATGCATTTGTACTCTGCAAGCCAGTTGCACGAGGCAGGAGTGAAGTTTAAAGTGAGGTTAAGCAATTGCTTATTTGACTTAAAATTCACAAACGGAGTACTGAAAATACCACGCCTTCAAGTAGATTATTCCACGGAGTATTTCTTTCGAAACATCATGGCCTTGGAGCAATTTTATTATTGTTGGGAAAGTTATGTTTCCGATTATATTCGCATATTGGATTTCCTTATTGACACTACCAAAGATGTGGATTTACTGGTGCGAAAGAATATATTAGTTAATAATTTGGGCGACAGCAATGCAGTGGCAACTATGGTCAACAATCTCAACAAAGGTACTTCACTTTTAAGCATGAACTTAAATTATTGTGATCTTTGTAAAGATTTGAATACATTCTACAAGAATCCTCGGCATACTTGGAAGGTTGCCTTGAGACGTGATCATTTTAGCAATCCTTGGAGGACTATGGCCACTGTAGGTGCTATTATCTTGCTGCTGCTGACTCTCGGACAGACTATATGCTCTATTATCCAAGTAGTACAAAAGAACTGAAGTTTGTATAATTTAGCTTTTCGGATCAATTGGGAAGTAAGGGTGAGGATCTTGTATAAGGGGCGGTTTAAGAAGACATCTCTCAATGTAAATTTAGCTTCTCTTTGGAACATTCAGTCTATGTTGTAATGTTGTTCGGTTGGTTTGTTGTGATGTTTTAATTGTTTAGTTTCTTCCTGTTTAGGGAGTGTGCTGTTTGATTGTGTAGTTCTTCCTGTTTAGGAAGAGTGTGCATCCAGTATTTACCGGAGGTGAAGGGTTTGTATTTGGATTGAGTTTGTTCTATAAAAGTTTTAATTCAAAAAAAAAAAAAAGTTTGTGTAATTCTAATAGTATTAGATTGCATTGTGATAACATTTTATTGTTCGATTATTTTTATTATTTTAGGTGTCTAAGGTTTATGGAATCGTAGTCAACAACTTAAAATAAATAAATAAATTTCACTTCCGTTCTAAATTTTGGCTTTTGCACTCAATCATAATCTGCTACATTTTTTTTTAATTCTGTAATACTATATGCTCTATTTGCTATATTGTTTATACTTACGGAATCGCATTTTTTAATTATACACTTTGAGATATTTTCAATCAATTAAGCTACCGGCTAATTGCTATTTTGTTCGTAATTTTCTTTTATTATTAATTTTTTTATAAGAATTTTCTTTTAGTTTGTTCCTATTTCTTAATCTCTCTCTCATATATATATATCAAGTAAAGGAAAAATAAAAACTTTGGTGCGTTTGGAAATTAAATTTTTAGAATCAAAATTTATTTATTTATTTTTATTTTTATTTTTTTCTGTTTGCAGATTTCAAGGCTAACAAATATGTTTAGATGATAGCATTTATTTTAAAATTGGAAACGTCAATTTCCAACTTCTACCCCTCTCTCTCTCTCTCATCAAAAAAGCAGGGCTTTTTGCAGGAGAAAATAAAAGAGTAAAATGTTTGTGAAAATAAAAGAAGAGGGGAAAAAGGTAGGCTCCAAGGTAGCTCTTACGTCTAGAGAGAGAAGCTGTTATTTTCTTGTGAGTGAAGTTTCTTTACTGAGTTGTTGTTAGCCGGGAAGGGAGGCTCTTGTGGTGCCTCTAGCCTTCAAGGGTTATGGAGTTTTTTGTTCCTCCATGATGTTCATCTTAATAAAAAAAATATAAATTTATTAAAAAAATAAATAAAAATATTTATTTTTTTAAAAAAAAAGAAAAAAAAAAGAAAAAGAAAAACTGGAAGCAAGGGCCGGGGGTGGCGCGCGGCCACCCCCTAGCCACCCCTTGCTTTTTTTTTTTTTTTTTTTAATTTTAATTTTTTTTAAAAAAATAAGTTTATTTATTTATTTTTTAATAAATTTATATTTTTTATTAAGATGGACACGTGTCACCATCTTATTGGCGACACGTGGCGCTGACGTGACATTTGACAGAATCTGTTAAAAAATTTAACAGAATTTGATGTTAGAGATTAATTTGTAATTATTGCATAGCACATGGACCTCCCATGAACTTTTTAAATCGTAGGGAGTGAAAAATAATTATGGCATACCACATGGATCAACGGTGCAATTATTCCTTTTTTTAATTTGTAAAAAACTATGTTTATCAAGTTCCAGGAAATTATGCTCAGGTAAAATAAGATGAACACAAAAAGCATGTCTTGACCACTAAGAAAAAAAAAAAAGAAAAAAAAAAAGAAGAAGAAGATGAAGAAGAAGAAGAAGGAAATTCCTTCTTTGGATTAGCAATATTGTAGCTGCAAATTAAGTCATATAATGTCATATGGTCTAGTTGTATATTATTGGAAATATGTATAAATATGCAGAAACCTTGGTGTTAAGCCCAATCCCCCAATCAACTCAGCACAAAGGTCACTGATAACCATACAGGTTAGGCATCACCAATACATCAAAAAGTGCTGGATTCTTCACAAGCTGCGTATGGAAAAAGCAAGCAATTCTCCGAACCCTTCATCTCCTTTTTTTCCCATCATCTACAGTAAACCCACGTGACACCTCCATCATTCTAAGAAGAAAGGAGGAAACTCCTTTTGGCGGTCAACAAGTCAAACTGTTTGATTCCAAGTTTCAGAGGAAACAGAGAGCACTCTGTCCGGCCTGCCGGGCTACTGCGTACACACAATGCAACTTCCCAGTTCCATCCTTCAAAGAAAGGATCGAATAGAAAGGAATTTCGATCCTTTCTTCTACAAATTTGCAATATTGTATTCTTTTTCTATATAATCCAAGCTAGCCTCTGTTGTTTGAGAGCCATACAGCAGATCAACATTTCATTTGCGCGCAGGAGCTCAAGGTCCGTGTCTCGCTTTCTAAGTTTCTTACACTCAGGTGAAAACCCTCCACATTTCCTTTTTTTTTTTTTTTTTTTTTCACAAGTGGAAATAATCTCTCCCTCTCTGGTATATATATATATATTTTGTGTATATATATCAAGGATTTAAAAGAAACTTAGAACTAAAAAAAGAAACAGTCAAATCTAGATTGTGCAGCATAATGGGAACTATATCCTCCGATGTTCTTAATGCTAGTGACCCTTGTCTTTGTCATTAGGAAATTTAAGAAACAAGTTGGTAGATGGCAGCATCAACAAGTGCAGAAATTCAAGTCGAAGCAAATGCTTCAATCGGATCAATTGAACTTCAAAACAGAGCGCTTTCACGCATAGACTCAGCAAGTGCAGAAAGTCAAGACCAAGAGGAAGGGGCCTTAATAATTGATCTCAAACATTTGCTAGAAATGTCTGAGCCTCCCTTCCATCCCTTAGATGGATTTGGTATCTTCAGGGTTCCACGTGATATTCGCGAATTGAATGAAAAGGCCTACACTCCTAAGTATGTATCAATAGGGCCTTTTCATTTTCTTGCCAATGAAACATTGATAAACATGCAAAAGCTTAAAATGAAAATTTTCAAGATGTTTGTGGAAAAGGCTCAGGTAAGCGTGGAGGAATTAGTAAGAGCAGTAAGTGATAGAGCAGTTGAAATTCGTGGTTGTTATGCAGGGACTAGCGAACTTGACAACCATAATTATATAAAAATGATCGTACTGGATGCAAGCTTCATTATTGCGTTTTTCCTGATGTTGTTCCGGCCTGGAGTATGGGCGTATAGAAGCGAGGCTATTATATTAAAGTCACAGTTGATGGATGACTTGTTGTTGCTTGAAAATCAACTTCCTTTCTTTATTATTCAGACAATATACAACCTTGCATTTAAATCTTGTTCAAACTACCCTTCCTTCATCCAGCTTACCTTTGACATCTTTGCAGATTACAACTCTCAAAATATGCCTCTCAATCCCAATTTGAAAATAATGCACTTTGTTGATTTGATAAGAACCTTTTTTCTACCCCATAGACTACCACATATATATGACGAAAGAGTTACGCATTTGTACACTGCGAGCCAGTTGCACGAGGCAGGAGTGAAGTTTAAGGTGAGCTCAAACAAATGCTTATTTGACTTAAAATTCACAAACGGGGTGCTAGAAGTACCACACCTTCAAGTAGATTATTCCACAGAGTGTTTCTTTCGAAACATCATGGCCTTGGAGCAATTTAACTATCGTTGGGAAAGTTATGTTTCCAATTATATTCGCATATTGGATTTCCTTATTGACACTACCAAAGATGTGGATTTACTAGTGCAAAAAAAGATCTTGGTTAATAATTTAGGCGACAGTAATGCAGTGGCGACTATGGTCAATAATCTCAACAAAGGTATTTTACTTTTAGACACCAACGAAGATTATTAATGTCTTTGTCGAGAGTTGAATACATTCTATGAGGATCCTCGGCATAATTGGAAGGTTGTCTTGAGACGTGATTATTTTGGTAATCCTTGGAGGACTATGGCGACTTTAGGTGCTATTATATTGCTGGTGCTCTCTCTCGGACAGACTATATGCTCTATTATCTCAGTAGTACAAAAAGTTTGAAGTTTGTGTAATTTAGCTTCTCAGATAAAATGGGAAGTAAGGGTGAGGATCTTGTCTAAGGGGCGGTTTAAGAAGACATCTCTCAATGTAAATTTAGCTTCTCTTTGGAACATTCAGTCTATGTTGTAATGTTGTTCGGTTGGTTTGTTGTGATGTTTTAATTGTTTAGTTTCTTCCTGTTTAGGGAGTGTACTGTTTGATCGTGTAGTTTTTCCTGTTTAGGAAGAGTGTGCATCCAGTATTTACCGGAGGTGAAGGATTTGTATTTGGATTGAGTTTGTTCTATAAAAGTTTTAATTCAAAAAAGAAGAAGTTTGTGTAATTCTAATAGTATTAGATTGCATTGCGATAACATTCTAATAGTATTAGAGAGGCAAACTCAGCAGCTCTGTATTATTATTATTATTATTTATTATTTTTTTTTGGTTGGCGTTGTTGACTATTTAAAAGTTATTTTATTTAGAAGTGGTTCTTCATCCATTCAGTACAAATGTTCAGTCATTGAGAGCGATTGAAATATGTGACAGTGACACTGCTAAAAGGATATTCAATAGAATTGAGAACGTATTAGACAATAATTAATTCCTTTGTTCTCTCAAATGCACACTGCATCTCTTCATTATCTCGTTGTCTTTTTGGATTTTAAAATCCTCTTAGGGAATAATAATGTCTTTCTTGATTAATTAGTTTAACTTATTTGGCTTCTGCAGAACCTGTATACATTTTGTGATCAGTATGAATGAGGATTTTTTTGTAACTAATTTTTTTCTTTTCAGTAATACATGTTTGCAGATTTATATAGTCATGTTCAAGTACAATCTTCCCCACCCTCCAGCCACCCGTTTTTGACTATTTTATAGGTGCTTAATATATACTTATAACCCATTTCAGGTGCTCGAAGAAATAAGGCCGTATCTAGTTGGGGCAGCTGGTGGATCTCTTGAACTTGTATCAATTGAGGAGCCAATAGCCAAAGTTCGGATAACAGGACCAGCTGCAGGAGTGATGACCGTACGGGTGGCTGTTACACAGAAACTTAGGGAAAAATCCCAGCCATCGCAGCCGTTCAACTCGTGTAAAATCCTTAATTGGTAGAAACCCAAAGAAATACTTTCTATTGTATTCTTGCGATTTTTTTGCCTCAAGTATCTTGCAAATAAAGAGTGTATAAAACTCTGTAAAACCTTGGTGGTAGTTTCATAGAATATGTACAGTTAACGTAAGAGCCGACAAATGCTGGCTCATGTTCATTGGTCTACAGAAGAAACTCTTAGCCGTTTCCATGCTAAACTTGTTATATTTGTTGAATTGCGACCTCCAAAAGAGACTCGTGTTCATTCATATAGCAACCAACAGAGATGTTGAATTGCAACCATGTGGTAGGTCCCATTCATATGAGTCTCACCCCATATGAGCAGAGTTGTGCAATTATTGTGGATAGTTGTTGTGCAAGAAACATTTTCCAATATAATAAACTCGCCAAAAACACCCAGATTTTTCCCAGCCTTGTTTGCTTCGCTGGAACCAAAATTCAACTGAAATAGGCCATTCGGCCATAGCAAGAAAATCTCCCAAAATTATCATGAATTTGTTACACAACTTAAAAGTACTCCTAATATCCTAAAAGTACTCCCAAAATCAGTGTTACATCCCCCCACTTCATATTCGCGTAACCTTAATTTTTTTGAAAAAAAAATAAAAATTGCCCAAAGAGGCATAGCAGCTGGCGTTCCAATTCAGGTCATAGCAGCTGGCGTTCCAATTCAGGCCATAGTAGCCATATTTGTTTTTCAAGCCCCTTGATATTCAAGATCAAACCTCAATGTCCGTGATCTACCATTGAGTTTGTGAGAAAAATGTAGCCAAAAAAAAAAAAAAAAACTATAACTTATGGACGTAGGCCAAAAGCCGAACCACCTTAATTCCGTGTCTTTTTTTCATCCTTTCATCTCTTCAGATTATTATGTGTTCTTACATGCTGCTATGTAGAAGAAGAAGAAACATCTTGGTATTTTTTAGTTTTACGATGAGTTGAAGAAAAATTTGGAGTTTTAAGTTTATTATATATGTTTGGTGTTCTTAGGTTGATCAAGAAAATTTCCTAGATATTGAAAAAGAAAAAAGTGGTTGTTAGTAAGCAGGGGAACCCAGGCAGGGGATGAAATATTCCAATTGATTTGTGGCCTGTAGTTGTGACTTTAACCTCATGTTGGAGCAAGCTAACCCACCCGTGGTGGGTAGGGGGCCCTTCTACCCCAAGGGTAAGGGGGCGTGCATATAAGACCTCACGTTGTAGTGAATAAACCAATTGCATGTCACCCACCTATGACCACCTCCATACTTTCAACCACGTGAATGTCCCACTTGGTTACAAGCTCGCGTTAATGAGCTCGACATTAGCAGTGATACATGCAATGACTTAAAAATTAAAAGATTTTGTTTTATTTTACCAATGTGGGACAATATACAACACTTAAGTCGATTTTTTTTTTCTCTATTGTGAACCCCGTTGCCTGAATGCGCTTTTGTGTTCTTCTAGTTGATCGAGAAAAATCTTCACGGCTGCTGTCGGGCCTCAATGTTGGTTCAGGCACGAGCATCGTACACTAGAATCTGAAATTGGAGATTGAGAAGTTTGAATGGAATCAAAAGTTCCGCCTCTTTTATCGTTGGATGCCTTTGTTGTTTCATCTGATCTCCCTCCCAAGTTCCGAACAGTACTACATGAGCTAGACCCGCCCGAGTGGGACGACAAAGCCAGCGTCATCCAAAACTACATATATATATATGATATTATTTGAGACGATCAGTTACAATTGTTATTAATTGTCTGGAAAATATTTTGATAAATTCTTAGTTGAAACAAAATAATGTCAATTTTAAAAAATAACAATAAGATATAAAAATATAAGAGATGAAAAGTGAAGTATATGGAAAAATTTCACAATGCTATAAAATCACGTAAAAGTATTGTTGGTTCGTGCTTTTTGGAGTATATAACTCGGTACGATTGGATTTCTTGACAAACAACTTCCTAGGATTAGACTGTAACGTCTAATTTAGTTAAAAACAAAGGCTAATGGAACAAATTAAACTTTATTTCCCCTGTGAGATAATTTTTTTGGAATTTCTTTGAGCAATCGAGGGAAGAATAATAGAAAGGGATGTCTTCTCAAGTGCTATTTGGTGAGATTTTATAGAAACGATTCTTTTTATCTTCCAAATCTTATTTCAAAGTGTAACTCAACAAATTGGGCAAAACCAAGTTGGATGGGCAGCATATACTAGCTGTGTCTGCATCATATTTTTGTTTATGGCAATTTCGATGGGTTGATACTTGATAAAGTTTTGAGATGAGTTTGATGTGTTTTCAATAGTGTCTCTAAGTACTAGTTTTTTTTTTTTTTTTACTTTTTCCTAATTTATAAGGATAATATTAAAGTATAATTTCTAATTATTCCAACCAAAAAATGATCGGAAATGTTTGAAAAGAGTTACTTGTTATACATATACATATTACATGGAGTTATTTGTCACTTTTGAAATACTACAAAGTTATTTGTCACAAACCTAAATCCTAGGGAGCAATTTTGCAATTTTCCCATTTACTTAATTTGTTACAATTTTACCATGTGGTTTACGTATATATGTGGCTGGACTGTCTGACACAAACTAAAAAATTGATCAAACGTGCATGCTATCACAATCTAAATAAGATCTAAAGTCTAAACCCCATGGTAGGGTCCGGATTGACTGATTAAGGGATATAACTTTTCAGTTAGGAGGTTTTAATTGGTTCGATACCAATACAAAAAAAAAAAAATAAATAAATAAAAAATTAATTAATTAATTAATTAAAATAAATAAATAAATTATTTATTTATTTATTATTATTTTATTTTAAAAAAAAGAACCCTGGCTTGTGAAAACAAAAGAAGAGGGGTTAGGGGGAGGAAGACGATTTCTCCATCCATTGTTATGTAGAAGAAGAAAAATCTGAGTGTTTTTGATGATGGGAAGAAGAAAAAGAAAAAAAATGGTTGTTGATAAGCAGGGGAACCCAGGCAGGACGCCGGGATGAATTCCAATTGATTTGTGGTATGCAATTGTAACTTTAATTTCATGTTGGAGCAAGCTAACCCACCCGTGATGGATAGGGGACCCTTAAACCCCAAGGGTAAGGGAGCGTGCATATAAAACTTCACGCTATGATGAATAAATTAATTGAATGTCACCCAACCTTTGACCGTATCCATACTTTCAACCACGTTAATGTCCCACTTGGTTACAAGTTCGCGTTATTGAGCTCGACATTCGTTGTGATACATGCAATGACTTAAAAATAAAAAGATTTTGTTTTATTTTATCAATGTGGGACAATATACAACACGTTAAAGCGTATGCAGAGTGAGAATTTCGTATCATAATCTCGATAAGTAGAAGATGGGAAGGGCGAGTCATTCATCATCCCCTTCAATAGACAGCAGCAACCACTCATCTGCTGCATCCTCTTCTTCTTCCCTCTCGCTTTCAATCCAAAGTAATAGCAAAAGCGGCAGCAGTGGCGGAAGATTAGATTTGACAATCGACGACTGACATGAGACTTGGTCTAAGCATCTCACCCTCTTATTACATTGACTTCTCTGCCAGCCCAAGGTATGTACGTGGTTCCCTTAGCTTATTGCCATATCCCCATTTATTTTCTGTTTTCCCGACCATATTTGGTTGTGTTGGAGCTTATTGTAGGGTTGCCGAGCCATTTGTTTGTATTTTGTTTTCTTGTAATCATCCCTTCCCTATTATTGCTTAGAAAAAAAAAAAAAAAAAAAGTTTCCAACGTTACAAAGTGCAAGGAGTATGAGTTAGAGTACTTGCAACAGGCACCGAACTATTTTTCTTAAATTTAGAAAACAAAATTATTTTTTAGTTTCTCATAAAAAAACAATTCATAATAGATTCCCTTATATTTTGTTTTATTTTACCGGACAATATTCCCTTGACTGACAAGCCTAGCATTGGCATGGGAAGGGAAGGTTAAGGTCATTGACCCACCGGATTCAAGATGTAAATGAGCCTGCAATTTCCACATTCCAAGCTTCCACGATTTTGAGGTTCGTGTTCTAAATTCATCTTTTAAGGTTCTGGGGAAGAAAAGGGCGGCTACCCCCAATTTTGGTTTCACAGCAGGGATGGTTGTATTTCTTTTTCTCTCAAATTTAATTCCTTACTTTTTTCTAAAAAAAAAAATTTCTCCGTTATAGTGATTACACTCGATCCATCCTCTCTGAGCAAGGTATTAAGCTATCTTTGATCTCTGAAGTACGTACACGTACGGTACACAGTATCACAGTTAGTATTTATTTGGTCATTAAGCTATCTTTGATGGAGATCGACCGTCTTGTGAGTAAAGATGTACGAAGTAGTTATGGGGCAATTACATTAACGCGGCAGCTAGATAAATGCAAAAACATACGAAGTTATTGCCATGGGCTTATGTTTAGTAACTTGTTGCAGTACCAGACAAAAAATAAGAAAAGGAAAAGTGATCCATATATTGAAGTAAGTTGGAAGTCATTCATTACTCATTAGGTGAGGAATAGTCAATAATTTTGGACCTTAATTAAGCTTATGCATAAAGGTTAATTAGGAGAACCCTTTGAATTCGATCCTCTTGCATAATTATTACAAAAGCAGGAAAATCACTCACTGGCTACCTAGTTATTAGACGTTATAATTTCATGTAAACACAAAACCTTATATATATATATATATATATTATGGGTTAGAACTTAATTAGAAGCACACTTTGCTTAATTAATTAAGATCAGAAGGTATTACGTACATCCAAGACAAGGTGTCTGGAAGTTGGAACCAAACTGTTGGAAAATTAGTAGACAATCGAACCCATTTATACCGGGAAGGTCTAATAATCTGCAGTGGGAACCAAACTGATGATGCTGATCAAGAAGAAGCTGCTAACAATTGCTGAAGAAGAGGTCCCTCTCTACCCCTCTCCCTCCCAGATCTAGTATGGTTGTTTTGGAATATTAATTGATGCCAAGTTTGATACTGCAAGTCGGCAATATATGTAAGCAGATTAATTTAACAAAATGAAAAAGATCGAATATGAGAAATAATATATATATATATATATCAAAAAGCTAGGAAAGAGAAAGGAGCTATAGAGAGATAGCTGCAGATCGACTTTGTGGCTTTTTCTTGGTACCCATGGAATTAAGTCATGTCGCAAGCTAGAAAACCGAAAGGAAAGAAAAAGGAGATCGAGAGATATATAGCTGTAGAATGAATACCTCAACATGAAGTATTCCACAGCTATATATCCCTCTCCAGTTTTCTTTATGCTATGCAGATTTCAAGTTGAGATAACTCTATATATGGGAAGTCATATCACAAGCTAGAAAACCAAAAGGAAAGAAAAGGAGAGAGATAGTTGTGGAATATTTCATGTTACCTCAACATCAAATATTCCACAACTATCACTCTGCGGCTTTCTTTATGCAGATTTCATGTTGAGAACTTGAGATAGCTATAGAGTTATGACTTGGGTTGTACCCATGGATTGGAAGTGCTGGTTGAAAAGCTAGAAGAATTGCTAAAGTTATATAGAACGTACACAGTCATGTATATGGATATTGCTTAATTGAATTTTATACACAAGGCTCAAGAAGAAACATATATAAATCTCTAGCACATAATTGTAATAAGGCTTAGCTTGCACTTGCCTCGAGGATGAAGTTCAGCATTCAATTTTCATCCACCATTATTTAACAGTACTTGTTCATTGAAAAATGAAGGCCAGTGTTACAAATCAAATTAACTTAAATATTTATAATACAATTGTCATTATATTTTATAATATTTATTTGTTTGATTTTCTTTGCAATTAATTTATTTTATGATTGTCAGGTCATTGAGATTAATGAATGATGAATGGTAAATGAAATTATACACGTCCAATAGTATTTACCATTTAGCATTAAATATTGAATGGTTGGATATTAGATTAAAAAATAAATAATAATAATAACAATGTATGAAAACCGATTACTTGGTTAAAAAGCAGTTGTTAATAACCAATTAATCGGCAGTTGATAATAATTGGGTACCCCGATTGCTGTTATGTGAAATAAGGTTTTAAAGTTTAGGTATTTTTCTGAAAAATATATACCTTAAATTGAGATGGTTTAAAGTTTAGGTATTTTTTTCAAAAATGGTGAAAATTCAGAGGTTTTAAGTTAAGCTCTCTTTTGGAAAAAAAAAAAAAAAAAAAAAAAAAAAGCACGAAAGTTGGTACAAAATTAAAGTTGGTAAATAGGTTTTAAGTTAAGCCATTCTTTTAAAATCGAAGTCTTTTAATTAACGCAATTGTGGATTCATTATTATAGTGTGAAATGGTTACCGTCATCTTTGGTATTCAATATTGGATTTGGAGCATTAACGGATCCTAATCAGGAGTACGTTGGCACTCAAAGTTTGATTAGTCAATTCGAACTGGTTGCGGTTTTGATCATCCTCAGCGTACAGTACTGTGGACCCTCAGCATACCTTGTTTGGCCGACAATTATATTATACGGCCATTTGTTGCTTTTTAGAACTATTATGATCATATCTCAGCCTAGTCATCGTCACAATTCATTTTCGTTTATCATTTTAAAATTGAAAACAACCTCAATTTCCAACTTTTATCAAATAAATGAAAATTGAAGTATTAAATTTAAAAATGCTTAAAACTCAAGTACCAATAGAGTAATTAACCCAAAATAAAGAGTAAAAAAAGCTTGTGAAAAATAAAAGAATAGGGGTTGGGGGAGGAAGACGATTTCTCCTTCCTCTGCAATTCTGTGGAAGAAGAAAAATTTGTGTTTTTGACATTGGGAAGAAGAAAAAGAAAAAAGTGGTTGTTGGTAAGCAGGGGAAACCAGGCAGCACGCCGAGATGAATTTCAATTGATTTGTGGCTTGTAGTTGTAACTTTAATTTCATGTTGGAGCAAGCTAACCCACCCGTGTTGGGTAGGGGACCCTTAAACCCCAAGGGTAAGGGGGCGTGCATATAAGACCTCACGCTATGGTGAATAAATCAATTGAATGTCACCTAACCTGTGACCACATCTGTACTTTCAACCACGTTAATGTCCCACTTGGTTACAAGCTCGCGTTATTGAGCTCGACAATAGTTGGGATACATGCAATGACTTAAAAATAAAAAGATTTTGTTTTATTTTACCAATGTGGGACAATATACAATATACAACACCTAAGTCGATTTTTTTTCTCAGTGTGAACCCCGGCCGTTACCTGAATGTGCTTTTGTGTTCTTCTAGTTGATCGAGAAAAACCTTCACGTCTGCTGTCAGGCCTCAATGTCGGTTCAGGCACGAGCATCATAAACCATTTTGTTTGCAGTATATTCGCAACAAAAAATTGCGGTCCCTCCCCGGGGACTCATTTTGTTTGCAGTATCTTTAGAAGATGTCACTTTACCTTCTTAATGACAGTAAAGTTTGATCACTGAATCAGCACCAGCGGTGAATAACCAGGGTTGCCTAGGATGGAACTTACAATCCATTACTCCTGCAATACAACCATAATCAATGACAATGGCATCAGTTTTCTAATCAAAATGATACACGCCATATGCATGTATGTTTTATTCAAAGGCCCCTACATGCAAGCAATGCCAAATAATACTATAATATAAAAATGATATCAAATGCAGACATAATTGTGACTCGACCGAATACTGATTTGTCTAGGAATTTGACCCACTACTCCATTTGCTTTTTATCTCTTGGCAGTTGCATCAGTCACAATCCTATACTAATTGATCAAAATAAATTGGGTGTTAGCTAGTTGGATAGAATTATGACGTCTAATACAATGAAGCATTTAATTAACTTGGACTTAATCCAGAACCAGGTGAAACAGAATATTTTTGTGCAAGGTCATGGTTCGAGCTGGGCCTGACAAGCCTCCCATAAAGAAAATTGGTCAATAGAATTGAGTCTCAAATCAAGTTCTGTCTCCTTGATTTCCAACCAAGATTTTAATACAGAAAAACATCCAAGCCCAGATGTGTACGTGTGTGCGCGACTATCTTCAGTATGATGAAAATATATATTTTCTTAATTTAGACAGTCCAACCATTGCTATTTATCTTTGCAATCTTCATTTCCTCCCAACAATACAACAGATAACAACAATAAATACGCAAAGCTCTCACCTCTCCCATTTGAGCTTGCATGTCCTCGGGGAATTTCAAGTGGTAAAACCAGAGGATTCTGGTTAAGATCCGAATAAACCGTGGCACCGTGCCATGGAAAACATATGCAGTGCCATCATCAGAGCATGAAGCAAATAGGGGATATGAGCGATGGAAAGCCACATTGGTAATGTCTTTTGGATGACACATGCAAGAAAAATGTATCACCCTACTAACAGAAATATATATATGTATATATATATAGCTGGTGAGTAGAATCCGTAAATTTGTTGTAGATTACAATTTTTTTTTTTTTTATAAATATTTTTAATCAGATGATCATTGCCCATTAAACCATCACGTCAATCAAAAACAGGATATTTATCATAATCATTTCAGAAAAAGAAAAGGTTTTTCATTTGAGGAAAGGAACAACATTTTCCACATAGAGAGATATTTCTGTAAGTTTTGAGAAGTTCTCTGCTTGATAATTTCAAGGCAGAGGATTTTAATCTTATTTATAATGTAAGGGATTACATACAATGAGCTCATTGAGCTGGATACAAACAAAAGCACCTAAAAGTATGTGCAATGAATAAACTAATGTACAACTAACTTCTATGCTGATTACATTTGTTTGAGCAGGAAACATGGAAGACTTGAAACCAGGAAGACAGGCGGCTGCAGTGTCTTCTAGGGTCAGCTGTAGATGTGCGGCTGGATCATGTGCAGACTGTGGGATTTGATGATTCCTGTTTATGGAAGGTTGAGGATGTTGGATGCTGGACCATGTGCTGAAGCATATAGGAGAGGACAGAAATGGTGTATCACGAGCTGGTCTATCTATTTCTGAAGGAATTGACCAAAGGGTAGGTAACGGCTACTAGCCGTTACTTGATGCTTGGTGATTTCTGCATGATCCTTAACAATTTCATCCATCTATTTTTTCTATTCGTCATTATTTTGCTAAGGTGCTGTGACGTACTTTAGAATTCTGTAAGGTTGAGATGAAAGATCCATGTCAAACCAACACAATTTTCCCTCTCTGCTCCCCACAATTACATTAAAACATGCAATATAATCAAGGAATAAAAATTGGAAACATACCCCCAGGATGAACAGCAATGGAAGAGACATCACGCAATCCAGTCTCGAGCTTTTTGATGAGTTTTTGCTCCAGCAATGGAAGAGACTTCACCCCTCTCTCTCTCTCTCATCAAAAAAGCAGGGCCTTCTCTTTTATTTCGTTCGTGGCAGAAGAGAAAAAAAAGCAAAATGCTTGTGAAAATAAATGAAGAGGGGACGGGGGAGGAAGACGATTTCTCCTCCTGCTGCTCTGTGGAAGAAGAAAAATCCTAGTGTTTTTGACGATGGGAAGAAGAGTAGAAAGAAAAAAGTGGCTGTTGGTGAGGAGGGGAATCCAGGCAGCACTTCTGTGGCCTGGTGTTGTAATCAACATTTTATGTTGAAACATCCCACCTATGGTGGGTAGGGAACTCATGAACCCGGGGGCGGGGGCGTGCGTATGCAGACCCTCGCAATTGTGACCCCCACCAGACCTTCAACAACGTTAATGTACCACTTGGTTACAAATTCCCGTTACTGAACTCGACATTAGCTGTGGTAAATGCAATGACTTAAAAATAAAAGAATTTTATTCTATTTAATCGATGTGGGACAATATACTACTTGTCGGACGCCGACTGACGTGTTGTATTATGTTTTAATCTGCGTTAAAAGAATTTGGGTTTATGAAAACAAGATGCAAAAAACGTACGTGTCTACAATTTTTTTTCTTTTCTTTTTTTGCAAATTCGGTGATTTGATGAAGTTTTGAGATGAGTCTAACACTTTTGAAAAGTGTTTTCAAAAAGGTTAAAACATTGAGAATTGATTTGGTAGAGCCTATTGCACACAAAAGAAAGTTTGAAAGGTAAATTTTGAGAAGTGTTTCTGAAAAATAAAAAATTGGAAAATTTTTTTTATGTAATAAAAGATTTTTTTTTAAAATAATAATAATAATAATAAATTCAAAAAAAAATGTTGTTGCGTGTTGGTGATTTGACGATTATCGCATGAACGAATATTGTGGGGGCTGTTGGACAACTTTAGTGACTATTACGGGACTGTCAAATGGTGCTGGTGCTGCAATGGTCGCCTAATACGCTTAGCAACCACTGCATGGCAGCCACATGGCCTTGATGATCATGCGGCAATTGCGCCAGTTAGAATTCTCCAACTACCATCCCCGTTACTCCTTTCACCAATGTTGTTTTTCTCTTTCCTTTTTTCTTTATTCTTTTTTTTTTCCTTTTATTATTTCTCCCTAAACTTATGTGGTTTGATCTAGTAGAAAATACTTTAGTTTCGAACACCTTGTTAGTGCCTCCCCTTTTTGGCTTCATTCTGACCTCCACTCATGTTGTCCTTGTTGTTGTAGGAGTTCACGAATGGTTGATGGACCTTTAGAGGTTCGTGCCTCTTGCTTGTACAATTTATGGTTCAAAAGCTTATTGTCTTAACTAGCAGCCTATTCATAATGTCGTATCATTCATTTGCCACATCTCTTTTTATTTTTAGTTTTTCCTAACAGATGTGGTTGTGATGGAGCTTATTGAAGGGTTGCCGAGTCATTTTCCTTCTTCTTTTTTTTTTTTTTTTTTTTTTTTTGTGACCATCCCTTCCCTGTTATTGTTTAGAAAAACAAAAAGGTTTCCTAACAGATATGAAGTGCAAGTAGTAGGATTTAGAGGACTTGCAAAAGACACTTAATAATTTTTTTAAAAACTTAAGGAATAAAATTACTTTTTGCTTTCTTATAAAAAAAATATTTTATAATAGATTCTCTTATATTTTCTTATATCAATTAAATACTTTTTATTTACTCCTATTTTATTTTATTTTATTTTTTCTTCACTTTCCTCTTTTTATCATTTTTACTATTCAACCTTTACCAACCATAACTTTCCAACCGCTATACAGCATACACGTTCACACCAGTCTTTATCCTCTTTGCGTTGATTCTTTTTTTTATTATCAACTTTCCTTTGAATATCGTTTTTTTTCCTCTTTGCTTTGATTTTTTTTTTTTTTTTTTTTTTTATCAACTTTTCTTTGAATAGTTTTTTTTTTTTTTTTTTTTTCAAAAGCTCAAATAGCGTTGAAATAGGAGCAAAACCCATTGAATGCCAGAGGAAATCTGATGGTACTCAACGACTAATTTGAAGATGGTGAGGCGTAAGGTAACTTGGAGTTGCTATTCTCTGTCAGGTGCGATGGTGTGTTTTCATATGAAATGAAAATGAAAGTGAAAGTTAAATGGGGATGCATGAAGGAGAGATCGAGGAGAAAGACATCATTTTTTGTGATTATATAAACTATTGGATATCACTGTAGCTACTTAGGGTTTAAAAAATAAATAAAAAATTGATGTGAGTAACTTATTGTGACTGCCGCTTTCATACTTTCAACCACCACGTTAATATCCCACTTGGTTACAATTAAGCTCGCGTTACGGAGCTCGACATTAGCTGAGATACATGCAATGATTTAAAAATAAAAAAAAATTATTCTATTTAATTGCTGTTGGACAATATACAACACGTCATCAGTTGCTATTAGGCCTTGTATTTTGTTTCAATCTGCATTAGTTTGTTTTTAAAGCTCAAGAAGAGTTTGGGTTTATGAAAACAAGATGCAAAAGTGACTGGCTGTGTCTGCATCTTCTTTTGTTTGATAGGGCTATTGCACATAAAAGAAAGTTCGAAAAGTAAAATTTTGAGAGGTGTTTCTAAAAGATAAAAAATTTGAGAAACATTTTTATGTTTTTTTTTTTTAGAAAAAATAAAATAAAATAAAATTCAAAAAAAATGTTGTTGCGAGTTGGTGATCTTGCGACCCCCACATGAATGAACATTATGGGGCAATTGGACGGCCTTGATGAGCATGCGGCCACTGCGCCAGTTAGTCTTCTGCAACCACCATTCCTCATCTCTCCTTTCTCTATTTTTTTTTAAAAAAAAAATTTCTTTGTATATCTTTATTGTTGTTGTTTGTTGTGGTTTGATCTAGTAGAGAAGACTTTTGCTTCAAGCACAATGTTAGTGCCTCTTGTTGTTGGCTTCGTTCCGACCTTCATTTGTGTTCACTACCAAAAAAGGGGATTTTCTGGATGGGTTTTTTAAAGACGGTTTAAAAAAAAAAAAAAATAGTCCTTTTTTTTTTCAAACCGTCAGGAAAAAAAAAATTCAATCAGTTTAATATAACCGTCGTTAAAAATACAAACGGTTTGTATAAAACCGTCCAGAATTAGAAAATTCCAAACGGTTTTTAACAAACCGTTTATAAATATATAGACGGTTATAAACAGACCGTCAATAATTTGAAATTACAGACGGTCTGAATATAACCGTCCATAACCTAAATCTAAAATGGATAAATTAAACACTCAACTGTACTGCAATTTCCTTCTCTCTCTCTCTCACTCGGCCTGCAGCCGTCTACCAACCCATTCTCCGACGCTCTCTCTCACTCTGTCTGGCACACTCTCTCTCTCTCTCTCTCTCTCTCTCTCTCTCTCTCTCTCCTCTCTCTCTCTCTCTCTCTCTCTCTCTCTCTCTCTCTCTCTCTCTCTCTCTCCAGCTCGGGATCCATCGACTGGCTCTCTCTCTAGCTCGTACTCCGTCCGGCCCCTCTCTCTGTCAGATCGAGAAGATGCCGGCCCGCCCTCACCTTCTCCGGCAACACCCGATGCACCCTTGCATTTAGCAGGCCTGGGAGCCTCACTCCCGATCGACGCCCGGTGTAAAGGTCAGTGCTTTTTTTCTGGTTTTTTTTTGCCTTTTTTTTTTTTTTTGTGTTCATGTGATTAATCTCATTTTCTGTTCGAATTGTGTGCAATTCAGACAGAATTTATGGTAATCTTCGTATGATTAATATAAAAAAAAGTTAAAATTTGTAGAAATATACTCAGTAAAATACTTTAGGAATTTTAGAAATATTGATCCTGCATATGAATGTTGCACAGATATTTGAAAAGGTGTACTTACGGAGTACTTTAATTGCCTCATGCATGTTCCAATCCCTATACTGATCAAGCACTTTAGGAATTTTAGAAATATTGATCCTGCATATGTTGCACAGATATTTGAAAGAGGTGTACGTATTTATGTATCCATTCATTTATGGATTTTAGTTCGTTGTTAATTAATAGATAAATGTTGAGCATTGAGTGACTTAAAGAAGTAAAAACTTTTAGTTAGACTTCAAAATTAAGGACTTGAATTAATGCATGTTTAAATTATAATTAAATTAGCTTGGGCTGGGGTTTCTATATATTAAACAAATAACTAGTTCCACTTAGATTGAGGGACCATTTTAGATAAGGGACCATACTGTGATTGAAGCAATTCCTTAGGATCATCCAATTTCCAAAAGATATATGTTAAAAAAAAAACAAAACTTTTGAGGACTTTTTATGAGTTGCTTGTATGAGTATATAGGCGGTTATATATATATATATATAGGGGAAAAATATATTTTAGCCCCCCAAACTACCACCATTTTTTCGGATGGTCCCCTAAACTACCAATGCTTAGATTCTGGCCCCCAAACTACCACTTTCTGATTTTTGGCCCCACCCGTCCATTTATGTCGTTAATTTTAAACAAAATTTCAAAAATACCCCTCTTACACTTTGAAATTCTCACGGTTAAGGGAGGGGTATTTTCGGGTTTTTTGCCAATTTCTGTTAGAATTAACGGCATAAATAGACGGGTGAGGCCAAAAAATCAGAAAGTGGTAGTTTGGGGGGCCAGAATCTAAGCATTGGTAGTTTGGGAGGCCATCCAGAGAATGAGTGGTAGTTTGGGGGGCTAATATATATTTTTCCCATATATATATATATATTATAATCATTGGTTGTGTTTAATTTTTACCTTGCAACATGTTAATTATAGCCTCATCAAGATGATTCAATTCTTACCTAACAATTTGGGATTTGTACACCTATTGCAGCAAACACTAGAAGCATAAATGAACAAGATGGTTGAAGCAAGTAATACACACAAGGTCGTAAATCGGATTTTCCTCAGGGTTTGCATGCATTAATGATTATAAATGGTGCATGGAATATAGGTTTTAATTTTTTTGGATTTTAATTATGTATTTATATTTAAATTCTGTAATAGGTATACATGGATTTTTGAAATATGTAAGTTAATAGACCGTTGTTGTGAAGAGTTTGAATTTGGAAATAGATTTGGATTTGGATTTGAATTTGAATTTGGGATTTTGGAAATGGATTTGAAATTCTACATTAGGGATTTTTTTTTGGATTTTTATTATATATTAAAATATATATATATATATATATATATATATATATATATATATATATATATATATATATATATATATATATATATATATATATATATATATATATATATATATACACAACTCTGGACGATTTGGGCCTAAACCGTCCGCAACTTAAAATACCGACCAATTCTCCTGTACGGTTTAAAACCGTCTGGACCTTTTTCCAGACCGTTTTTTTTTTTTTTTTTTTTCAATTTCTGGATGGTTTTAAACCGTCCAAAAATCCCTTTTTTTTTTTCTTTTTTTTTTTTGTGTGTGTGGTAGTGGTTGTCCTTGTTGTACATGGGAGTTCACAAAAGGTTTGACGGACCTTACAAGGTTCATGACTCTTGCTTGTGTAATTTCTAGTTCAAAGCTTACTGCCTTAATTAGCAGCCTATCTATAAGGTCATGTCATTCATTTGCCACATGCATCCCCTATTATTTTCTGTTTTCCCAGACAGATCTGGTTGTGTTGGAGTACCTTATGGTAGGTTTGCCGAGCCATTTGTCTGTGTTTTGTTTTCTTGTAATTATCCCCTCCTTGTTATTGCTTAGAAAAAGAAAAAGGTTTCCTAACCGTAATGATCGAAGTTCAACGAGTAAGAGTTAGAGCACTTGCAATAACACCTAACCATTTTTCTTAAATTTAGGCAACAAAATTACCTTTTACTTTCTTATAAAAAAAACACATCATAATAGATTCTCTTATAGTTCTCAATATCAATGTCCAGGAGGAAATTTGACAGTAATCAACTGCAAATTTGAAGATGGTGAGGCATGAGGAAACTTAGAGTTACTATTCTCTGTCAAGTGTGAGTTACTATCCAATTAATGGTCTAGAGAAAATATAGAAATACTGATGTGAGTAGCTTTTTGTGGTTTTTTCCCTTGATATTCCCTATATATATGGATGGAAATGGAAATGGGCTACTGAGTGTCTATTACTAGTGTACTATACAAGTTACAAGTAAAATGGCAAAATTGAGGTCGAATAGGGGATCATTAACTGTTCCTTTTGTAACCAGTGGAATAAAAAACGAGGAAATTAAATAAAAATTAATTCTACATATAAACGAAACTAACAACTCATATATAACAGAATTAAGTGAGAAGGTCATGCTTCTCCGCCACATAGGAGGAACTCATGGCCAAAATGGGGAGTAAACACTTGCTAATTGGCAAGGGTACATGAATTACAAAGACATTCTTTTGTGTATTGGTTCAGCCAACCGATCGAAACATACGTTTATTTTCACTGCAAAATTTACGACTTGTGATTATATATTCCACACCGGGGCCCCATTTCAAACTTCTTTTCTTTTTTTTTTTCTTTTTTCCTGAATTTTTGGCCAAGATTCTCTTGAGAAAAATGAGAGAGAGGACTTGATCGAGTACTAGAAAAGAAAACGGAAGAGATTTGTATGTGAGAGAATCATTAGGGAAAAAGGTTTGTTCGGATGTACGTATATCATTCCGAGTGATCATCGATCTTGTCGTTGGAATCAATATTCTCCAATTAATTGCCTCAAGCAAATTAAATTATGTTTTTTCTTCAGTACTAAATTGCCTTAAAGCATAATTTTCATCAATATTTTTTCTTCTAATTGATCGATCAGCTCCTTTTAATTTCTTTAAACTAGTAATTAAGGCATGCACGTACACCACCCGATCCCGATATGGCCACATGACAGCCACCAGCATAATTATAAATCATATATATGCTTGCTCTTACCGCTGGTGCCAGTACATATATATCTTTATTTTTTTTTTTTTTTCGATGAATAAAAGCTTTCATTGATCAACACACAAAGTACACTCCAGCAAGAGGAAACAAACCGGAACACAATCCCAAACGGGAGCAAAGAGGCCAGAAATACAAGCCTAACCAACAATCAGTACATATCTTTAATTAGCTCTCAATATAATTTACGTACGTACTCTAAGCTTTATTTTAACCTTACATTAGTAGTAGACATGCAATCGAACCCACTTATACAGGGAAGGTCTAAATCTAATGATCTGCGGGCGGTGGGAATCCTGATGATGCCGAAGAAGCTAGCTGCATGCTAATTAACAATCGCTGAAGAAGAGGTCCGATCCCTCGATCTACCCCCTTCTCCCTCTCAGATTTAGTATGGTTGTTTTGGGATATTGATGCCAAGTTTGATACTGCACGTCTGCATTAATGTAAGCATATTAATTTAACGTACAAAATGAAAAAGAATACGAGAAATTAATATTATATCGCAAGAAAACCAAAAGGCCAGGAAAGAAAAGGAGAGAGATAGCTGCAGATTTCGTGGCTTTTTCTTCATTTCTTGGTGCCCATGGAAGTCATATTGCAAGCTATATACAAAACCAAAAGAAAAGAAAAGGAGAGAGATAGTTGTAGAATACCTCAACATGAAGTATTCTACAACTATCCCTCTGCAGCTTTCTTTATGCAGATTTCAAGTTGAGATAACTCTACATATGGGAAGTCATATATATCGCAAGCTAGAAAACCAAAAGAAAAGAAAAGGAGAGAGATAGTTGTAGAATACCTCAACATGAAGTATTCTACAACTATCCCTCTGCAGCTTTCTTTATGCTGATTTCCTGTTGAGATGGCTATAGAGTTATGACTTCTTATTGGTACCCATGGTTTGGAATGGAAGTGTCGAAAAGCTAGAAGAATTGCTAGTGCTTTATAGGCGCATGCAGATTGGAAGTCTGGCTGGGCACAAGTGCTTGGACTGGCCGGTGACGTATGATCATGTGAGTTGTCAGAGGGGATGAAATGCGCTGGTGGATTCACGGGTGTGTGTAAGGGAACATGTGGATGTGCAGAGATGGCTCACGGGTGACACCCCAGATGATTCACTGGCCGCTAGCTCTTCAATTCTCATAATTCCAGCTTACATGCATGCAGTTGGACATTAATTATTCTATTTTGTTTTATATAAAACAAAGCTCAAAATAACATTTGTTTTAAATAACAGCTTTTCTCTTCACAATCAATAATTATATTTCACCTACCTAAGAAGTTTAAAACAATAGTACTTTAATTAATGACACCACTATGTACGTAATTAAATTAAGTAGGGGAAAAAGTTATATAAAACGTACAGAGTCATGTATATGGATATTGCTTAATTGAATTTTATACACAAGGCTCAAGAAGAAACATATATAAATCTCTAGCACATAGTTGTAATAAGGCTTAGCTTGCACTTGCCTCGAGGATGACGTTTAGTATTCATATTCAATTTTCATCCACCATTATTTAACAGTACTTGTTCATTGAAAAATGAAGGCCAGTGTTACAAATCAAATTAACTTAATTTATAATACAATTGTCATTATATTTTATAATATTTGTTTGTTTGTTTTTCTTTGCAATTAATTTATTTTATGATTGTGGATCAGCTCGTTGAGATTAATGAATGATGAATGGTAAATAAAATTATGCACGTCCAGTACTATTTACTATTTAGCATTAAATATTGAATAGTTGGATATTGGATTAAAAAAAATAACAATGTATGAAAACCGATTACCTAGTTAAAAATCGGTTGTTAATTACCAAATAACTGGCAATTGGTAATAACCAGGTACCCCCGTTACGGTTATGTGAAATTAGGTTTTAAAGTTTAAGTATTTTCTGAAAAATGGATACCTTAAATTGAGGCGTTTTAAAATTTTTGTACTTTCTATCAAAAATGGTAAAAATTCAGAGGTTATAAGTGAAGTTCTCTTTAAAAACAAAAAAAAAAATTAAAATTTAAAATTTAAAAAAAAAAAAAAAAAAAAAGAAGCACAGAAGTTGGTACAAAATTACTATTAAGTAATGCAATTGTGGATTCATTATTGTAGTGTGAAATGGTTACCGTCATCTTTGGTATGCAATATTGGATTTGGAGCATTAACGGATCCTAATCAGGCGTCCGTTGGCACTCAAACTTTGATTAGTCAATTCAAACTGGTTGCGGTTTTGATCATCCTCAGCGAACAGTACTGTGGACCCTCAGCATACCTTGTTTTGGCCGACAATTATATTATACGGCCATTTATTGTTTTTTAGAACTATTATCATATCTCAGCCTTGTTATCGTCACCATTTTTGTTTATCATTTTAAAATTGAAAATAACCTCAATTTCCAACTTCTACCCCTCTCTTTTTCTATCTCTCTCTCGAATCAAAAAGTGTCGTTGCAGAATTAAATACCCTATTAGTATTTGAGTTTTAAATTTTTTCAAATTTAATATTTGAATTTTAATTTGTTTCATAGGAAGACCTGAGTTTAGGGGTAAAAACCACTTTGATACTTCTATTACATTTTTTCGTCCAAATATTAACGGCTCAACACGTGTCTACCGCTGAGGTTAACATGTGACACTATATAATAAAATTAAAAATTAAAAAATTAAAATCTTTAAAAATAAATTAAAAATAAATAAATAAATTAAAAAAAAAAATAAAAAAAATTGAAGGGTTTTGGCCACAGAGGTGGTCAAGCAAAAAACCCATCTTTCTTTCTTTCTTTTTTTTTGCCACACCCATGGTGGCCAAGGGGGTGACTGAGCCACCCCTCTTTTTTTTTAAAAAAAAATATATATATATATATATTTATTTATTTATTTTATATAATGCCACATGTCAACCTCAGCAGTTGACACGTACGTAGCGGGTCGTTAATATTTGAACGAAAAATGTAACAAAAGTACCAAAGTAGTTTTTACACCTAAACTTAGGTCCTCCGATGAAACAAATGAAAACTTAGGTACTAAATTTAAAAACGCTTAAAACTCAGGTACCAATAAGGTATTTAACCCAAAATAAAGAGTAAAAAAGACTTCTGAAAAATAAAAGAAGAGTGGTTGGGGGAGGAAGACAATTTCTCCTTTCTCTGCTGCTTTGTGGAAGAAGAAAAATCTTTGTGTTTTTGACATTGAGAAGAAGAAAAAGAAAAAAGTGGTTGTTGGTAAGCGAGGAAATCCAGGCAGAACGCTGTGATGAATTTCAATTGATTTGTGGCCAATAGTTGTGATTTTAATTTCATGTTGGAACAAGCTAACCCACCCGTGGTGGGTAGGGGATCCTTAAACCCCAAGGGTAAGGGGGCGTGCAATATAAGACTTCACCTGACCAGATATGTAATTGGGCAGCTCAATTTTTATTTAGTCATGCGGGTCCAATAAGTACTATCTGACAATCACCTGCCCGAATTCTCTCAAATTCGGGCAAAGAATTTGAGGGGATCCTAATCCAGCATATACTAGCTGTGTCTGCATCTTATTTTTGTTTGTCGCAATTTCGATATGACAAAAATTAGCTACAAACCGGTTTAATAAGTTGACAAGTGTCCTAAAACATGTGAGAGGCACATGTAACTTTTAATAGACTTTAACGGTGTTAACTTTCCATTTTTTTTTTTCATGTTCTCTTTCCAATTAATTGGCTTTTACGTGATGATCAGCAAGAGTTTAGTTGTGAGGGATTTTTTTTCCCAAGTTTTTTCTTCACGTTAAATTCATGATAATTTTTAATAGCAAGTTTATAGCAAGTTTACTGGATGGCTCTTTTATGCTCATTAGTATTCCTTTTTTTTAGCTAATTTTGTCCATTTATCTTCCACGTGTTTTTTTTTTTTTTTCCAACAGGTTCTTTTTTCTTTTTTCTTTTTTCTTTTTTTTTTTTTCCATTTTTTTTCATGTGTGTTGGCTTTCTCATGATGAGCAGGTTTATTTGTGAGTGATTTTTTTTTATTATTATTATTATCATTATTTTTTTTTCCAGTTAGGACAGTTCCGCAGGTTCTAATTTTTTTTTTTGTCCTAAACAGAACATTTTTTTTTCCTTTTTTTTTTTTTTCACTTTTTTCACTTACTCATCACGTGAAAGCTAATTAATTGGAAAAAGAACATGTAAAAAAAACGAAGAAAAAGGGTTAGAAGAAAGGACAAAAAAAAAAAAAAAAAAAAAAAAAAAAAAAAAAAAGGTTAGAAGAATTAAAGGTCGAGTTTTTTTTAGAGAGATTAGATTAGAAGAATAAATGTTTAAGAAAAAAAAAAAACAAACGGGAAGTTAACACAGTTAAAGTTTATTAAAAGTCACATGTGCATCTCACATGTTTTAGGACACTTGTCAGCTTATTAAACCAGTTTGTAGCTAATTTTTGTTCCCTTCGATGGGTTGATACTTGATAAACTTTTGATATGGGTTTGATGTGTTTTCAAAAGTGTCTATAAGAATTAGTTTTTTATTTTTTCCTAATTTTCAAGGATAATATTAATGTGTAATTTCCAATTATTCCAACCAAAAAATGATCGGAATTGTTTGAAAAGAGTTACTTGTTATACATATACATATTACATGGAGTTATTTGTCACTTTTGAAATACTATAAAGTTATTCGTCACAACCCTAAACCTAAGGAGCAATTTTGCAATTTTCCCATTTACTTAATTTGTAGCAATTTTACCATGTGGACTGCCTAACAAATTAAAAAATTGATCAAACGTGCATGCTATCACAATCTAATTAAATAAGATCTAAAGTCTAAACCCCATGGTAGGGTATGGATTGACTGATTAAGGGATATGACTTATCAGTTAGGAGGTTTTGGTTCGATACCAATACAAAATAGAATAATAATAATAATAATAATAATAAAACGGAAAAAAAGAAAAGAAAAAAGGGGAACCTAGGCTTGTGAAAATAAAAGAAGAGGGGTTGGGGGGAGAGGAAGAAGATTTCTCCGTCCTCTGCTGCTATATATGTGGAAGAAGAAAAATCTGAATGTTTTTTTTATGATGGAAAGAAGAAAAAAGAAAAAAGTGGTTGTTAGTAAGCAGTGGAACCCAGACAGCACGCCGGGATGAATTCTAATTGATTTGTGGCCTGTAGTTGTAACTTTAATTTCATGTTGGAGCAAGCTAATCCACCCGTGGTGGGTAGGGGACCCTTAAACCTTAAGGGTAAGGGGCGTGCATATAAGACCTCACGCTATGGTGAATAAATCAATTGAATGTCATCCAACCTGTGACCACATCCATACATTCAACCACGTTAATGTCCCACTTGATTACAAGCTCGCGTTATTGAGCTCGACATTCGATGTGATTCATGCAATGACTTAAAAATAAAAAGATTTTGTTTTATTTTATCAATGTGGGACAATATACAACACATTAGCGCATATGCAGAGTGAGAATTTCGTATCATAATCTCGATCAGTAGGAGATGGAAGGGCGAGTCATTCATCATCTTCTTCGATAGACAACAACAACCACTCATCTGCTGCATCCTCTTCTTCTTCTTCCCTCTCGCTTTCAATCCAAAGTAAAAGCAAAAGCGGCGGCAGTAGGGGAAGATTAGATTTGACAATTGACGACTGACATGAGACTTGGTCTAAGCATCTCACCCTCTTATTACATACAATGACGACTTCTCTGCCAGCCCAAGGTATGTACGTACGTGGTTCCTTATTGCTTCCACTCAATTACTTCTTCTTTTTCTTCTCTGGTTTCTGACACACATTTTCAAGAGAAGACTTTTGAGATTTTCCAGTTTGAGTTCCTCGTTAATTAATGTTATAATTAACATTTCAGGCAGCAACCATTGAATTGGCCGCCAATCAGATCAATCTCGAGGAGCGCATATGCAGGGAAATCACACGATCTGCCGGAGCATCCTTCAATTCCTAGCTTGTTTATCAAGATTTACATGGAAGGCATTACTATTAATTAGGCCTTGTATTATGTTTCAATCTGCATATATTAGTCTGTTTTTAAGCTCAGGAAGAATTTGGGTTTATGAAAACAAGATGCAAACGTACGTGTCTAGTACATGGGCAACGCATGCATGGATATAATACATGGGCAACGCATGCATTAACTGTTCCTTTTGCAACCAGTGGAATAAAAAACGAGGAAATTAAATAAAAATTAATTCTACATATAAACGAAACTAACAACTCATATATAACAGAATAGTTGGATATTGGATTAAAAAAAAAAAACTTAAAAAAATAACAATGTAAGAAAACCGATTACCTAGTTAAAAATCAGTTGTTAATCACCGAATAACTGGCAATTGGTAATAACCGGGTACCCCGTTACGGTCATGTGAAATTAGGTTTAAAGTTTAAGTATTTTCTGAAAAATGGATACCTTAAATTGAAGCGTTTTAAAAATTTTGTACTTTCTATCAAAAATGGTAAAAATTCAGAGGCTATAAGTGAATTAAGTTCTCTTTAAAAACAAAAAACATAAAAATTAAAAAAAAAAAAAAAAAAGCACAAAAGGTGGTACAAAATTACTATTAATTAATGCAATTGTGGATTCATTATTGTAGTGTGAAATGGTTACCGTCATCTTTGGTATGCAATATTGGATTTGGAGCATTAACGGATCCTAATCAGGCGTCCGTTGATTGCGGTTTTGATCATCCTCAGCGAACAGTACTGTGGACCCTCAGCATACCTTGTTTTGGCCGACAATTATATTATACGGCCATTTATTGTTTTTTAGAACTATTATCATATCTCAGCCTAGTTATCGTCACCATTTTTGTTTATCATTTTAAAATTGAAAATAACCTCAATTTCCAACTTCTACCCCTCTCTTTCTCTATCTCTCTCTCTCATCAAAAAGTGTCGTTGTAGAATAAAATTAAGAGTTAAATACCCTATTGGTATTTGAGTTTTAAATTTTTCTTAAATTTAATATTTGAATTTTAATTTGTTTCATAGGAAGACCTGAGTTTAGGGGTAAAAACCACTTTGATACTTCTATTACATTTTTCGTCCAAATATTAACGGCTCAACACGTGTCAATCGCTGAGGTTGACATGTGACACTATCTAAAAAAAATTAAAATCTTTAAAAATTAATTATAAATAAATAAAAAAAATAAAAAAATAAAAAAAATTGAAGGGTTTTAGCCACAAAGGTGGTCAAGCCAAAACCCTTCTTTCTTTCTTTCTTTTTTTGCCACACCCGTGGTGGCCAAGGGGGTGACTGAGCCACCCTCCTTTTTTTATTTTTAAATATATTTATTGTTTTTTTATTTTTTTATTTTATATAATGCCACGTGTCAACCTCAGCGGTTGACACGTACGTAGCAGGTCGTTAATATTTGAACGAAAAATGTAACAAAAGTAACATAGTAGTTTTTACCCCTAAACTCAGGTCCTCCGATGAAACAAATGAAAACTTAGGTACTAAATTTAAAAACGATTAAAACTCAGGTACCAATAAGGTATTTAACCCAAAATAAAGAGTAAAAAAGACTTGTGAAAAATAAAAGAAGAGTGGTTGGGGGAGGAAGACAATTTCTCCTTTCTCTGCTGCTTTGTGGAAGAAGAAAAATCTTTGTGTTTTTGACATTGAGAAGAAGAAAAAGAAAAAAGTGGGTGTTGGTAAGCAGGGAAATCCAGGCAGAACGCCGGGATGAATTTCAATTGATTTGTGGCCAATAGTTGTGATTTTAATTTCATATTGGAACAAGCTAACCCACCCGTGGTGGGTAGGGGATCCTTAAACCCCAAGGGTAAGGGGGCGTGCAATATAAGACTTCACCTGACCAGATATGTAATTGGGCAGCTCAATTTTTATTTAGTCATGTGGGTCCAATAAGTACTATCTGACAATCACCTACCCGAATTCTCTCAAATTTGGGCAAAGAATTTGAGGGGATCCTAATCCAGCATATACTAGCTGTGTCTGCATCTTATTTTTGTTTGTCGCAATTTCGATATGACAAAAATTAGCTACAAACCGGTTTAATAAGTTGACAAGTGTCCTAAAACATGTGAGAGGCACATGTAACTTTTAATAGACTTTAACGGTGTTAACTTTCCGTTTTTTTTTTTCATGTTCTTTTTCCAATTAATTGGCTTTTACGTGATGATCAGCAAGAGTTTAGTTGTGAGGGATTTTTTTTTTCCAAGTTTTTTCTTCACGGTAAATTCATGATAATTTTTAATAGCAAGTTTATAGCAAGTTTACTGGATGGCTCTTTTATGCTCATTAGTATTCCTTTTTTTTAGCTAATTTTGTCCATTTATCTTCCAAGTGTTTTTTTTTTTTCCAACAGGTTCTTTTTTCTTTTTTTTTTCCATTTTTTTTTCATGTGTGTTGGCTTTCTCATGATGAGCAGGTTTATTTGTGAGTGATTTTTTATTATTATTATTATCATTATTATTTTTTTCCAGTTAGGACAGTTCCGCAAGTTCTAATTTTATTTTTTTTGTCCTAAACGGATCGGAACATTTTTTTTTCATTTTTTTTTTTCACTTTTTTCACTTACTCATCACGGGAAAGCTAATTAATTGGAAAAAGAACATGTAAAAAAAACGAAGAAAAAGGGTTAGAAGAAAGGACAAATAAAAAAAAAAAAAAAGGTTAGAAGAATTAAAGGTCAAGTTTTTTTTAGAGAGATTAGATTAGAAGAATAAATGTTTAAGAAAAAAAAAAAAAACAAACGGGAAGTTAACACAGTTAAAGTTTATTAAAAGTCACATGTGCATCTCACATGTTTTAGGACACTTGTCAGCTTATTAAACCAGTTTGTAACTAATTTTTATTCGCTTCGATGGGTTGATACTTGATAAACTTTTGAGATGGGTTTGATGTGTTTTCAAAAGTGTCTATAAGATTATCAAAATTTTATTTGTGAAAGAACTCTCCCCTCTTCTCTCTTCTGACCTTCCCTCCGTTTCTAGTTGCTTGCCGGGGGAGGGAGGCTTGCCTCCCTCCTCCCGGTTTTGTTTTGGTTCTTCTCTTAGCCCTTTCAGGCTAGAGAGGTTTTTGAGCTAGTCTCCCAGCCACTAGGGCTGTTTGGAGTTTTGTATCCCCCGGACTTGTCCGGTGTTGAATTTTAGTCCTCCTAGTCCGTTTGGACTATGGAGGTTTGGGTAGTTTTTTAGTCTTTTATTTGTTTCATTCGGTTAGCAGGAAACATCTCAGAGAGGCGTCGGAGGAGGAGATTCCGTCGCTTCGGTGGCTGGCGTAATCTTGGTTGGTTTACAGTTTTTTCCATCCTTTGAAGGCCAGATCTGCGCTGTTTCACAGCCCCCCAGTCGACACGCGCCCCTTTGCTGTGCTCATCGACGTCCTCTGGTTCAGACGCTGCCTTCTATGGCAGAGTAGTTCAGCGGTGACCGGCGCGTGGCTTCCACGCGCCAGGGTGTTCTTCGTATCTTGGGCCGCGCGTGATGGACATGTTCTGTATCTTTGCCGTGCAGGGTGGTGCCCGGGGGTTTTTCTTGCTTTAGGCGGTTGCAAGGGCTGTCCGGTGGCGGCGCGTGTATTGCACGCGCCGTCTCCGGTGGTTTTTCCTCCGACGACAGATCCTGCTTTGGGTGTTTTTTGCTTTGGACAGATTGTATTTAACAGCTTGCTTTGGGGTTGATTTAGTCTGGTCATTGCTTTTTAGCACAGTTTTGTGACCGACTCCATAGTGCAAGTAGAGGTTCATATCTCAACGTAGAGGCACATTTCTGTTGGCTAGGCTTAGATTATTAGTAGCAGCTGTTGATATAATCTGTAATTTGGGTAACTGTTATGGGGCATTTGTATTATGTTAAGTCCCCGTTATTTGTAATCTGTACTTTCGTTACCCTTGGGGTGTTATTAATGAAATCTTTACACTTTCCCTTCAAAAAAAAAAAAAGTGTCTATAAGAATTAGTTTTTTATTTTTTCCTAATTTTCGAGGATAATATTAATGTGTAATTTCCAATTATTCCAACCGAAAAATGATCGGAAATTGTTTGAAATGAGTTACTTGTTATACATACATATTACATAGAGTTATTTATAACTTTTGAAATACTATAAAGTTATTCGTCACAACCCTAAATCCTAGGGAGCAATTTTGCAATTTTCCCATTTACTTAATTTGTTGCAATTTTACCATGTGGACTGCCTAACAAATTAAAAAATTGGTCAAACGTGCATGCTATCACAATCTAAATAAGATCTAAAGTCTAAACCCCATGGTAGGGTATGGATCGGCGGATTAAGGGATATGACTTTTCAGTTAGGAGGTTTTGGTTCGATACCAATACAAAAAAATATTAATAATAATAAAAAAAAGAAAAAAAAAAGAAAAAGAAAAAAGAAAAAAGGGGAACCTAGGCTTGTGAAAATAAAAGAAGAGGGGTTGGGGGAGAGGAAGAAGATTTCTCCGTCCTCTGCTGCTATATATGTGGAAGAAGAAAAATCTGAATGTTTTTTTTGTGATGGAAAGAAGAAAAAAGAAAAAAGTGGTTGTTAGTAAGCAGTGGAACCCAGACAGCACGCCGGGATGAATTCTAATTGATTTGTGGCCTGTAGTTGTAACTTCAATTTCATGTTGGAGCAAGCTAATCCACCCGTGGTGGGTAGGGGGCCCTTAAACCTTAAGGGTAAGGAGCGTGCATATAAGACCTCACGCTATGGTGAATAAATCAATTGAATGTCATCCAACCTGTAACCACATCCATACATTCAACCACGTTAATGTCCCACTTGGTTACAAGCTCGCGTTATTGAGCTCGACATTCGATGTGATTCATGCAATGACTTAAAAATAAAAAGATTTTGTTTTATTTTATCAATGTGGGACAATATACAACACATTAGCGCATATGCAGAGTGAGAATTTCGTATCATAATCTCGATCAGTAGAAGATGGAAGGGCGAGTCATTCATCATCTTCTTCGATAGACAGCAGCAACCACTCATCTGCTGCATCCTCTTCTTCTTCTTCCCTCTCGCTTTCAATCCAAAGTAAAAGCAAAAGCGGCGGCAGCACGGGAAGATTAGATTTGACAATTGACGACTGACATGAGACTTGGTCTAAGCATCTCACCCTCTTATTACATACAATGACGACTTCTCTGCCAGCCCAAAGTATGTACGTGCGTGGTTCCCTTATTGCTTCCACTCAATTACTTCTTATTTTTCTTCTCTGGTTTTTGACACACATTTTCAAGAGAAAACTTTTGAGATTTTCCAGTTTGAGTTCCTCGTTAATTAATGTTATAATTAACATTTTAGGCAGCAACCATTGAACTGGCCTCCAATCAGATCAATCTCGAGGAGCGCATATATATGCAGGGAAATCACACGATCTGCCGGAGCATCCTTCAATTCCTAGCTTGTTTATCAAGATTTACATGGAAGGCATTACTATTAATTAGGCCTTGTATTATGTTTCAATCTGCATATATTAGTCTTTTTTTAAGCTCAGGAAGAATTTGGGTTTATGAAAACAAGATGCAAACGTACGTGTCTAGTACATGGGCAACGCATGCATGCATATATATAATACATGGGCAACGCATGAAAACAAGATGCATTAGTCTGCATCTTATTTTTGTTTGTAAAGCAATTTCGATGGTCTGGTAAAGTTTTGAGATGGGTTTGACAGTTTTGAAAAGTGTTTGGGAATTGATTTGGTGGGGCCCACTGCACACACAAAATAATGTCAGAGGTGTTTCGAAAATTTAAAATAAATATTGGACAAATATTTTTATGTGTATATATATATATATATATATATATATATATATATATATTTTAAGAAAAAAGTATCAACTAAACCTAAAAAATTCTCCCATCGCTTCCTTCCATCCTCCTTTGATTTAAAGCATAAAAACCTAAATAAAACAAGAAGAAAACTTCGCCTTGATGAAATGGACCTTTCCACCGTACCTTGTCTCCCTCTCATGAATCAAAAAGAGCAGGGGCCTTCTCGTTTGTTTCGTTCGTTGCAGAAGAAAACAAAAGAGTCGAAGGGGTTGGCTTCTTTAAATACAAGCAGGGGAAGGAAGGCGTGTTCTCCTTCCTCTGCTGCTCTGTAGAAGAAGAAAATTTTGGTTATGATTTTACAATTTCCTAATGTTATTGAAAAAGAAAAAAGTGGTTGTTGGTAGTAAGAAGGGAACCCAGGCAGCACGCCGGGATGAATTCCAATTGATTTGTGGCCTGTAGTTGTGATTTTAAACTCATGTTGGACTAAGCTAACCCACCCGTGGTGGATAGGGGACCCTTGAACCCCAAGGGTAAGGGGGCGTGCATATAAGACCTTACACCGAGGTGAATAAACCAATTGCATATCACCCCCCCTGTGACTACCTTCATGCTTTCAATCACGTTAATGTCCCACTTAGTTACAAGCTCGCGTTACTGAGCTCGACATTAGTTGTGATACATGCAATGGCTTAAAAATTAAAAGATTTTATTTTATTTTATCAATGTGGGACAATATACAACACGTACGTCAGTGGAGGCCGAGTGACGTTTTGTATTTGAGGCGATCAGTTACTTATATTAGGCCTTGTATTATGTGTTTCAATCTGCATTAGTTTGTTTTTAAGCTTAGGAAGAATTTGGGTTTATGAAAACAAGATGCAAACGTGTCTAGTATTTGGACAGCGCATATAATACTAGCTCTGTCTGCAACTTATTTTTGTCTATGGCAATTTCGATGGTTTGATGAAGTTTTGGGATAGGTTTGCCTTCGGCGGTTTTGAAAAGTGTTTATAAAAAAAAAAAAAAAAATACTGAGAATTGATTTGGTAGCGCTTACTGCACACAAAAGAAAGTTCAAAAGGTAAAATTTTGAGAGGTGTTCTTGAAAAATAAAAAATTGGAGAAACATTTTTATGTATCCCGTTTAATAACCCCCCTCCCCCTCCCCTCTTATGGGAGAAATTTTGTTGTTGTTGATCGCGTAGACACTGCGCCGGTTAGTGTTCTCCAACCACCATCCCTCGTCGCTTTTTTCACCGATGTTGTTGTTTTCTGGGTTTTTTTCTTTTTTCTTTTTTCTTCTTTCTTTCTTTTATTATTTTTCTGTCTTTTCCTTTGTATTTCTTTATTGTTGTTGTTTGTTGTGGGTTTATATCTCCCTAAACTTATGTGGTTTGATCTAGTAGAGAAGACTTTTGCTTTGGACACCGTGTCAGTGCCTCTCGTTGTTGGCTTCGTTCCGACCTTCATCCGTGTTGTCCTTATTGTTGTGGGGCTTCACAAAGAGTTGATGGACCTTTCGAGATTCATGCCTCTTGCTTGTGCAATTTCTAGTTCGAAGCTTACTACCTTAACTAGTAACCTATTGATAGGGTCGTGTCATTCATTTGTCACATCTCCTTTTATTTTTTGTTTTCTCGGACGGATTTGGTTGTGTTAGAGCTTATTGTAGGGTTGCGACTAAGATGTCCTTGATCATCAGAATGCAACTAAGGGTTAGTATAATAATGTCCAAGCATGCTTGTAAACCAGCAATTAAGAATGGATCAATTTTAGTTTGCCATTAAAAAGCACATTCAGAAAAAAATGTACGCTTACTAATCGTAATTTGAGAGGTCAATCAAGGGTTTAGAAACAGAGATTGAGACATTCTTCCCAAAAGAATAATAATAATGATAAAAAACTGAATAATAAGTTACATGCTGTGTCAAAATTATAATTGAGCCAAGTTCAACAAACATATATGACACAAAACTGGAGCCCGAAACTAAATTAGTGCCTCTCCCCAGCTAAAAAATAGTATATTCGCATCAAAAATTTGCGATCCCTCCCCGGGCACTCATTTTGTTTGAAGTATCTTTGGAAGATGTCACTTTACCTTCTTAATGACAGTAAAGTTTGATCACTGAATCAGCACCAGTGGTAAATAACCAGGGTTGCCTAGGATGGAACTTACAATCCATTACTCCTGCAGTACAACCATAATCAATGACAATGGTATCAGTTTCTAATCAACATGATACAAGCAATGCCAAATAATACTATAACATAAAAATGATATCCAATGCAGACATAATTGTGACTCGACCGAGTACTGATATGAGTAGGAATTTGACCCGCTACATTTGCTTTTTATCTCTTGACAGTTGCATCAGTTACAATCCTATACTAATTGATCAAAATAAATCGCTTGTTATCTAGTTGGATAGAATTATGATGTCTAATACAATGAAGCATTTAATTAACGTTGACTTAATCCTGTCATCCACAGAGCATGCCAAAATCCAGAACCAGGTGAAACAGAATATTGTTGTGCAAGGTCATGATTCGAGCTGGGCCTGATAAGCCTCTCATAAAGAAAATTGATCAATAGAATTGAGTCCCAAATCAAGTTCTGCCTACTTGGTTTCCAACCAAGATTTTAATACAGAAATACATACAAGCACAGATGTGTACGTGTGTGCGCGACTATCTTCAGTATGGTAAAAATATATATTTTCTTTGGACAGTCCAACCATTGCTATTTATCTTTGCAATCTTCATTCCCTCCCAACAAAACAACCAGAGGATAACAATAATAAATACTCAAAGCTCTCACCTCTCCCATTTGAGCTTGCATGTCCTCGGAGAATTTCAAGTAGGACAACCAGAGGATTCTGGTTAAGATCCGAAGAAACCGTGCCATGGAAAACATATGCAGTGCCATCATCAGAGCATGAAGCAAATAGGGGATATGAGCGATGGAAAGCCACATTGGTAATGTCTTTTGGATGACACACGCAAGAAAAATGTATCACCCTACTAACAGAAAAATGTATCACCCTACTAGCTGGTGAGTAGAATCCGTAAATTTGTTGTAGATTACAAATTTTTTAATTTATCAATATTTTTAATCAGGTGATCATTGCTCATTAAACCATCAAGTCAATCAAAAACAGGATATTTAGCATAATCATTTCAGAAAAAGAAAAGGATTTTCATTTGAGGAAAGGAACAACATTTTCCACATAGAGAGATATTTTATCCATCTATTTCTATTCGTCATTATTTTGCTAAGGTGCTGTGACGTACTTTAGAACTCTGTAAGCTTGAGATGAAAGATCCATGTCAAACCAACACAAATTTCCCTCACTGCTCCCCACAATTACATTAAAACACGCAATATAATCAAGGAATAAAAATTGGAAACATACCCCCAGGATGAACAGCAATGGAAGAGACTTCATGCAATCCAGTCTCGAGCTTTTTGATGAGTTTTAGCTCCCGCAGATCATAAACAAAAACAGTTTTCTTTGTTGAGATGAAAAATATAGAACCAGTAGGATGGAACACTACTGAAACTGGAAGTCCCTGCAACTTGAATGGAATTCTTTGGGTATGCTTCTTGGAGAGCTGGTGTATAAGAACGGCTTTTGATTCACGTAATTAGCAAGTCAAGAAAACCCAGTAAGATGTTCAATAATAAATCCATATTATCAGTCCACACTGACCTTTAAGCAGGAAATGAGCCATACTCCGATGCTCAGATGATGACATGCATATTTAAAGCACACCTTTCTTTTGATTACATGGACCCATGTATGCAACCAGGGGGCCGGAGTCAGTATGTGTGGGAGTGTGGGTCGCATACATGCCGGTAGGTCTAATATCACATTATCACCAAATCTCAGTTCACACGGACTTGACCACATTCTATTGTTTTGATTTCTTTTCTTTTCTTTTCTTTTCTTTGCTAAGTAAACTGAAGTTCTACCTTGAGTAAAATATGGTTTCCTCAAAAGCTTACTACACACAGGTAACACAGCCACTTTGTTTGAAATATCCATGCAAGAATGAAACATGTTGAAAAATGTGCCAAAAGAGCATCTTGTGAACCATCAATGTATAACTCAATCCTATTGAACACGTCTAACAAAAGCGTAGATCAAAAACTATGAACTAGTTTATATTCTTTCCCCAACCAAAAACAACATGCCTCATCGGAGTGAAGCAGATAAGAAATAGACGACCTGCCAAGCAGATTCAATGAAAAACCATAAACTCCCAACTGCATACAACAGTCAAAAGGAACGCTGATGTCTTCACATTAGCAAAGTTGTCCCACATATCAAATTAAGAGGTAACGATCATGACTGAATAATTTTTAAATGACTGGTGGAACAAATGAGAAGACTGTCACTGACAAATGGGAGTTATTCATGCATGTCAAATAAAAAATGGAAAGACATTCAAAAACACTCGAAAAAGGATATCAGCTGGCATTACTGTTGAAAGGTAGTCTCCTTTACGATGCCATTCTACCGAAGACACAGTCTGCAACAGCTAAACAGAGCAAGCAGTTATATTATATTTTTCATTCCCATTAAACTTCACTTCAGCCTAACTCCACAAGAAAATTCTATATTAGGATAAAGAAAGGGGCGGAGGGGTACTGGGTGGTGGAGTTTCGTTTTAAAGCTGAAGTACCTTAAAATGCCTTAACCTGATTCCTTCATTCTTATCATCCTGGAGCCAATTTACAATTGACACTTTGTTGCCTAAGCACATGAAAATATTGCGCAAGGGTCAAAAAATTTAGTTTAATACAGGATATTGAAAGTAATAGATATTTTACAAACCTGAATCATCCGGTGTTTTATCTGTCCCAACATGGAGAAGGTCCTTGATCATTTTCTGTTCTTCTCCATCTCCAAGACCAGTGTCCAAAAGAAGTACATCTTGTCCCCTGCAAAATTCTCACTAGTTGAATTAAACTCACAAGCAACACAATTCCCAGCTAAGATAGGAAACCCAAAAAAAAAGTTACACAATGTAATGAGCCTTACACAGAGACGGCTAAGATAGGAAACTCACACAAAGGATTCCATGCTACACACTGAACTGCTTCACCAACATCCCAGACTCTAAGACATCTGCCAGTTTCAACCTCCCAGATACACACAGTGCCATCAAGTGAACCTTTGTGGGGCAAAACAGATTATGAGACTCATATCCCACTATACTCTTTTATTGTATCCAAATGAAAATACAAACAAAGAATAGCATCCAAACCTGAAGCAATCCACTGCCCCGAAGCTTCAGTAGAAATTGACATAACAGCACCCTTGTGACCTTTGTACGCAAGATAACATGTGATAGGGTAAGGCTTAAGATCCCTTCGACTAGGTATCTTGGGCTTCAAAGATTCAGGATCAAATATAAATCCAAACAACGTTCAAAAATGTCCTTAGCCGCCTTATCATATGCTGGGATGCGTCTCAAAGACGTATACCTAACCAAATAGACAGCAATTAAGATGCTTGATGTTCAAATATTATACAAGAGAAGCAAATGGAAATTAATTAAATAGTGTCACATTGTACCTTCTAGGTATAAACTTAGGACGATCTTCCTCATACATCAACTGATCAGAATTAATCTCTTCTTGTTTTGGGATGTATTCTAAAGAAGGGTTGTACGATTCTTCGTGGCCTATTAAGCAAATATAGATTAAAGTCGGCGCACAAATCCTTCACAGAAATTATCTGATGTAAATTTTTGAAATCCAGACGATGGTTCAATATCTATACCAGGCAATTTTGCGCAGAAAAAAAAAATCTATACCTGGCAATTTTGGTTTTGGTGCAGGAATGTAAGCTAAATTATTAGCCTTTTCTGTTGAGCTGGAATCATCTCTCCACAAGGGATAGAAACGCTGTTCTTCTTTTGGCTTGTCAAACTTTATTAATCCCATGCACATCAGAATGCAACTAAGGGTTAGTATAATAATGTCAAAGCATGCTTGTAAACCAGCAATTAAGAATGGATCAATTTTAGTTTTCCATTAAAAACCACATTCAGATAAAATGTAGGCTTACTAATCATAATTTGAGAGGTCAATCAAGGGTTTGGAAACAGAGATTGAGACATTCTTCCCAAAAGAATAATTATAATAATAATAAAACTGAATAATAAGTTACATGCTGTGTCAAAATTATAATTGAGCCAAGTTCAACAAACTTATATGACACAAAACTGGAGCCCGAAACTAAATTAGTGCCTCTCCTCAGCTATAAAACAGTATACTCGCAACAAAAATTTGCGGTCCCTCCCCGGGGACTCATTTTGTTTGCAGTATCTTTAGAAGATGTCACTTTACCTTCTTAATGACAGTAAAGTTTGAACACTGAATCAGCACCAGCGGTGAATAACCAGGGTTGCCTAGGATGGAACTTACAATCCATTACTCCTGCAATACAACCACAATCAATGACAATGGCATCAGTTTTCTAATCAACATGATACACGCCATATGCATGTATGTTTTATTCAAAGGCCCCTAAATGCAAGCAATGCCAAATAATACTATAATATAAAAATGATATCAAATGCAGACATAATTGTGACTCGACCGAATACTGATTTGTCTAGGAATTTGACCCACTACTCCATTTGCTTTTTATCTCTTGACAGTTGCATCAGTCACAATCCTATACTAATTGATCAAAATAAATTGCGTGTTATCTAGTTGGATAGAATTATGACGTCTAATACAAGGAAGAATATAATTAACTTTGACTTAATCCTGTCATCCACAGGTGAAACAGAATAGTGTTGTGCAAGGTCATGGTTCGAGCTGGGCCTGACAAGCCTCTCATAAAGAAAATTGGTCAATAGAATTGAGTCTCAAATCAAGTTCTGTCTCCTTGATTTCCAACCAAGATTTTAATACAGAAAAACATACAAGCCCAGATGTGTACGTGTGTGCGCGACTATCTTCAGTATGGTAAAAATATATATTTTCTTAATTTAGACAGTCCAACCATTGCTATTTATCTTTGCAATCTTCATTTCCTCCCAACAATACAACAGGTAACAACAATAAATACGCAAAGCTCTCACCTCTCCCATTTGAGCTTGCATGTCCTCGGAGAATTTCAAGTGGTACAACCAGAGGATTCTGGTTAAGATCCTAATAAACCGTGCCATGGAAAACATACGCAGTGCCATCATCAGAGCATGAAGCAAATAGGGGATATGAGCAAAATGCTTGTGAAAATAAATGAAGAGGGGATGGGGGAGGAAGACGATTTCTCCTCCTGCTGCTCTGTGGAAGAAGAAAAATTCCAGTGTTTTTGACGATGGGAAGACGAATAAAAAGAAAAAAAAAAGTGGTTGTTGGTAAGGAGGGGAATCCAGGCAGCACACCGGGGATGAATTGCAAATGATTTGTGGCCTGTAGTTGTAATCAATCAACATATTTCATGCTGAAGCAAAGCTAACCCACCCGTGGTGGGTAGGGGACCCATATACCCAATGGGCGGGGGCGTGCGTATACAGACCCCACAAAGTGGCGAATAAATCAATTGTTTGTCACCCCCACCTGTGACCCCACCAGACCTTCAACCACGTTAATGTCCCACTTGGTTACAAGTTCGCGTTACTGAACTCAACACTAGCTGGGGCAATTACAATGACTTAAAAATAAAAGAATTTTATTCTATTTAATCGATGTGGGACAATACACTACACGCTAACTTCAGATGAGTTTGACGCTTTTGAAAAGTGTTTTCAAAAACGTAAAAACATTGAGAATTGATTTGGTAGGGCTATTCCACACAAAAGAAAGTTTGAAAGGTAAATTTCGAGAAGTGTTTCTGAAAAATAAAAAATTGGAAAAAAAATCATATTTATCTAATAAAAGATTTTTTTAAAAAATAATTATAATTATAAATTCAAAAATAATGTTGTTGCGTATTGGTGATTTGACGACCCTCGCATGAACGAATATTGTGGGGGCTGTTGAACAGCCTTAGTGACTATTACGAGACTGTCAGATAGTGCTGGTGCTGCAATGGTCGCCTAATAGGCTTGGCAACCACTGCGTGGCAGCCACACGGCCTTGATGATCATGCGGCCATTGCGCCGGTTAGGATTCTCCAACTACCATCTCCCGTCACTCCTTTCACCAATGTTGTTTTTTTTTTTTTCTTTTATTATTTCTCCCTAAACTTATGTGGTTTGATCTAGTGGAAAATACTTTTGTTTCGGACACCTTGTTAGTGCCTCCCATTTTTGGCTTCATTTTGACCTCCACTCATGTTGTCCTTCTTGTTGTAAGAGTTCACGAATGGTTGATGGACCTTTAGAGGTTTGTGCATCTTGCTTGTACAATTTCTGGTTCAAAGATTACTATCTTAACTAGCAGCATATTCATAATGTCGTATCAATCATTTGCCACATCTCCTTTTATTTTTAGTTTTTCCTGACAGATGTGGTTGTGTTGGAGCTTGTTGAAGGGTTGCCGAGTCATTTGCCTTTTTTCTTTTTTTGTGACCATCCCTTCCCCGTTATTGTTTAGAAAAAGAAAAAGGTTTCCTAACCGATACGAAGTGCAAGTAGTAAGATTTAGAGTACTTGCAAAAGACACCTAACAATTTTTAAAAAAAATTTAGAGAATAAAATTACTTTTTACTTTCTTATAAAAAAAATATTTTATAATAGATTCTCTTATATTTTCTTATATCAATTAAATACTTTTTATTTACTCTTATTTTATTTTATTTTATTTTTTCTTCACTTTCCTCTTTTTATCATTTTACTATTCTACCTTTACCAACGATAACTTTCCAACCGCTATACAGCATACACGTTCACACCAGTCTTTATCCTCTTTGCTTTGATTCTTTTTTTTTTTTTTTATTATTATAACCTTTCCTTTAAATATCGTTTTTTTTCCTCTTTGCTTTGATTTTTTTTTTATCAACTTTTCTTTGAATAGTTTTTTTTTTTTTTTTTTTCAAAAGCTCAAATAGCGTTGAAATAGGAGCAAAACCCATTGAATGCCAGAGGAAATCTGATGGTACTCAACGACTAATTTGAAGATGGTGAGGCGTAAGGTAACTTGGAGTTGCTATTCTCTGTCAGGTGCGATGGTGTGTTTTCATATGAAATGAAAATGAAAGTGAAAGTTAAATGGGGATGCATGAATTGAAGGAGAGAGGAGAAAGACATCATTTTTTTTTATGATTATATAAACTATTGGATAGCTACTTAGGGTTTAAAAAAAATATAAAAAATTGATGTGAGTAACTTATTGTGACTGCCACCTCCATACTTTCAACCACTACGTCAATATCTCACTTGGTTACAATTAAGCTCGCGTTACGGAGCTTGACATTAGCTGAGATAGATGCAATGACTTAAAAATAAAAAGATTTTATTCTATTTAATCGATGTTGGACAATATACAACACGTCATCGATCAGTTGCTATTAGGCCTTGTATTATGTTCTAATCTGCATTAGTTTGTTTTTAAAGCTCAAGAAGAGTTTGGGTTTATGAAAACAAGATGCAAAAGTACTAGTGACTGGCTGTGTCTGCATCTTTTTTTGTTTGATAGGGCCTATTGCACATAAAAGAAAGTTCGAAAGGTAAAATTTTGAGAGGTGTTTCTAAAAGATAAAAAATTGGAGAAACATTTTTATGTTTTTTTTTTTTAAAAAAAAAAAATAAAATAAAATAAAATTCAAAAAAAATGTTGTTGCGAGTTGGTGATCTTGCGACCCCCACATGAATGAACATTATGGGGCAATTGGATGGCCTTGATGATCATGCGGCCACTGCGCCAGTTAGTCTTCTGCAACCACCATTCCTCATCTCTCCTTTCGCCGATGTTGCTGTTTACTATTTTTTTTTAAAAAAAAAAATCTGTGTATTTCTTTATTGTTGTTGTTTGTTGTGGTTTGATCTAGTAGAGAAGACTTTTGCTTCGAGCACAATGTTAGTGCCTCTTGTTGTTGGCTTCGTTCCGACCTTCATTTGTGTTCACTACCAAAAAAGGGGATTTCTGGACGGTTTTTTTATAGACGGTTTAAAAAAAAAAAAATTAGTCGTTTTTTTTTTTTTTCAAACCGTCAGGAAAAAAAGAAAATTCAATCAGTTTAATATAACCGTCGTTAAAAATACAAACGGTTTGTATAAAACCGTCCAGAATTAGAAAATTCCAAACGGTTTTTAACAAACCGTTATAAATATATAGACGGTTATAAATAGACCGTCCATAATTAGAAATTACAGACGGTTTGAATATAACCGTCCATAACCTAAATCTAAAAGGGGTAAATTAAACACTCAACTGTACTGCGATTTCCTTCTCTCTCTCTCTCTCTCTCTCACTCTGCCTGCGGCCGTCTACCGACCCATTCTCTCTCTCTCTCTCTCTCTCTCTCTCTCTCTCCAGCTCGGGATCCATCGACTGGCTCTCTCTCTTTCTCTCTCTCTCTAGCTCGTACTCTGTCCGACCCCTCTCTCTGTCAGATCAAGAAGATTCCGGCCCGCCCTCACCTTCTCCAGCAACACCCGACGCACGCCTGCAGTTAGCAGGCCCGGGAGCCTCACCCCCGATCGACGCCTGGTGTAAAGGTCAGTGCTTTTTTTTTCGGTTTTTTTTTGCCTTTTTTTTTTGTGTTCATGTGATTAATCTCATTTTTCTGTTCGAATTGTGTGCAATTCAGACAGAATTTATGGTAATCTTCATATGATTAATATAAAAATAGGTTAAAATTTGTAGAAATGTACTCAGTAAAATACTTTAGGAATTTTAGAAATATTGATCCTGCATATATATGAATGTTGCACAGATATTTGAAAGAGGTGTACGTATTTAGGTATCCATTCATTTATGGATTTTAGTTCGTTGTTAATTAATAGATAAATGTTGAGCATTGAGTGACTTAAAGAAGTAAAAACTTTTAGTTAGACTTCAAAATTAAGGACTTGAATTAATGCATGTTTAAATTATAATTAAATTAGCCTGGGCTGGGGTTTCTTTGTATTAAACAAATAACGTACTAGTTCCACTTAGATTGAGGGACCATTTTAGATAAGGGACCATATTGTGATTGGAGCAATTCCTTAGGATCATCCAATTTCCAAAAGATATATGTTAAAAAAAAAAACAAAAGTTTGAGGACTTTTTATGAGTTGCTTGTATGAGTATCTAGGCGGTTATATATATATATATATATATATATATATTATAATCATTGGTTGTGTTTAATTTTTACCTTGCAACATGTTAATCATAGCCTCATCAAGATGATTCAATTCTTACCTAATAATTTGGGATTTGTATACCTATTGCAGCAAACACTAAAAGCATAAATGAACAAGATGGTTGAAGCAAGTAATGCACACAAGGCCGTAAATCGGATTCTCCTCAGGGCTTGCATGCATTGATGATTATAATGGTGCATGGAATATAGGTTTTAATTTTTTTGGATTTTAATTATGTATTTATATTTGAATTCCTTTCAAGGCTCATGACTCTTGCTTGTGTAATTTCTACTTCAAAGCTTATTGCCTTAACTAGCAGCCTATTCATAAGGTCGTGTCATTCATTTGCCACATCCCCTATTATTTTCTGTTTTCCCAGACAGATTTGGTTGTGTTGGAGTACCTTATGGTAGGGTTGCCTAGCCATTTGTCTGTGTTTTGTTTTCTTATAATTATCCACTCCTTGTTATTGCTTAGAAAAAGGTTTCATAACTGTAATGATCGAAGTTCAACGAGTAAGAGTTAGAGCACTTGCAACAATACCTAACTATTTTTCTTAAATTTAGGCAACAAAATTACCTTTTACTTTCTTATAAAAAAAACACTTCATAATAGATTCTCTTATAGTTCCCTATACAAATTAAATACCCTTTTTTTTTTTTTTTTTTTAAATCCTTTTTATCGTTTTACTGTTTAACCTTTAACGACCAAAACTTTCCAACCGCTAGCTATACAATATACACGTTCATATCAGTCTTTGTACTCTTTGCTTTGATTTTTTTTTTCATCAAACTTTTCTTTGATTAGCATTTTGTTAGTATTTTTTTAAAAATAAAAAATAAAAAAAGAAGAAGCTTGAATAGCATTGAAATGGGAGCAAAACCCATTCAATGCCCCGGAGGAAATCTGACAGTAATCAACGGCAAATTTGAAGATGGTGAGGCATGAGGAAACTTGGAGTTACTATTCTCTGTCAGGTGTGAGTTACTATCCAATTAATGGTCTAGAGAAAATATAAAAAAACTTATGTAAGTAGCTTTTTGTGGTTTTTTCCCTTGATATTCCCTACACATATATATATATATATATATATATATATATATATATATATATATATATATATATATATATATATATATATATATATATATATATATATATATATATGGATGGACATGAAAATGGAAATGGGCTACTGACCGAGTGTCTATTACTAGTGTATTATACAAGTTACAAGTAAAAATGGCAAAATTGAGGTCGAATAGGCCAGGGGATTATTAACTGTTCCTTTTGCAACCAGTGGAATAAAAAACGAGGAAATTAAATAAAAATTAATTCTACATATAAACGAAACTAACAACTCATATATAACAGAATTAAGTACTGAGAAGGTCATGCTTCTCCGCCACATATATAGGAGGAACTCATGGCCAAAATGGGGAGTAAACAGCTTGCTAATTGGCAAGGGTACATGAATTACAAAGACGTTCTTTTGTGTATTGGTTCAGCCAACCGATCGAAACATACGTTTATTTTCACTGCAAAATTTACGACTTGTGATTATATATTCCACACCGGGGCCCCATTTCAAACTTCTTCTTTTTTTTTTTTTTTCTTTTTCCTGAATTTTTGGCCAAGATTCTCTTGAGAAAAATGAGAGAGAGGACTTGATCGAGTACTAGAAAAGAAAACGAAAGAGATTTGTATGTGAGAGAATCATTAGGGAAAAAGGTTTGTTCGGATGTACGTATATCATTCCGAGTGATCATCGATCTTGTCATACGAATCAATATTCTCCAATTAATTGCCTCAAGCAAATTAAATTATGTTTTTTCTTCAGTACGTATACTAAATTGCCTTAAAGCATATTTTTCATCAATGTTTTTTCTTCTAATTGATCGATCAGCTCCTTTTAATTTCTTTAAACTAGTAATTAAGGCATGCACGTACACCACCCGATCCCGATATGGCCACATGACGGCCACCAGCATAATTATAAATCATATATATGCTTGCTCTTACCGCTGGTGCCAGTACATATATATCTTTAATTTTATTTTTTTTTCGATGAATAAAAGCTTTCATTGATCAACACACAAAGTACACTCCAGCAAGAGGAAACAAACCGGAACACAATCCCAAACGGGAGCAAAGAGGCCAGAAATACAAGCCTAACCAACAATCAGTACATATCTTTAATTAGCTCTCAATATAATTTACGTACGTACTCTAAGCTTTATTTTAACCTAGCTTACATTAGTAGTAGACATGCAATCGAACCCACTTATACAGGGAAGGTCTAAATCTAATGATCTGCGGGCGGTGGGAATCCTGATGATGCCGAAGAAGCTGCATGCTAATTAACAATCGCTGAAGAAGAGGTCCGATCCCTCGATCTACCCCCTTCTCCCTCTCAGATTTAGTATGGTTCTTTTGGGATATTGATGCCAAGTTTGATACTGCACGTCTGCATTAATGTAAGCATATTAATTTAACGTACAAAATGAAAAAGAATATGAGAAATTAATAATATATCGCAAGAAAACCAAAAGGCCAGGAAAGAAAAGGAGAGAGATAGCTGCAGATTTCGTGGCTTTTTCTTCATTTCTTGGTGCCCATGGAAGTCATATTGCAAGCTATATACAAAACCAAAAGAAAAGAAAAGGAGAGAGATAGTTGTAGAATACCTCAACATGAAGTATTCTACAACTATCCCTCTGCAGCTTTCTTTATGCAGATTTCAAGTTGAGATAACTCTACATATGGGAAGTCATATACATCGCAAGCTAGAAAACCAAAAGAAAAGAAAAGGAGAGAGATAGTTGTAGAATACCTCAACATGAAGTATTCTACAACTATCCCTCTGCAGCTTTCTTTATGCCGATTTCAAGTTGAGATGGCTATAGAGTTATGACTTCTTATTGGTACCCATGGTTGGAATGGAAGTGTTGAAAAGCTAGAAGAATTGCTAGTGCTTTATAGGCGCATGCAGATTGGAAGTCTGGCTGGGCACAAGTGCTTGGACTGGCCGGTGACGTATGATCATGTGAGTTGTCAGAGGGGATGAAATGCGCTGGTGGATTCACGGGTGTGTGTAAGGGAACATGTGGATGTGCAGAGATGGCTCACGGGTGACACCCCAGATGATTCACTGGCCGCTAGCTCTTCAATTCTCATAATTCCAGGTTACATGCATGCAGTTGGACATTAATTATTCTATTTTGTTTTATATAAAACAAAGCTCAAAATAACATTTGTTTTATTGGTCAAGTTTTTTTTTTTTTTTTAGAGAGATTAGATTAGAAGAATAAATGTTTAAGAAAAAGAAAAACAAACGGGAAGTTAACAAAGTTAAAGTTTATTAAAAATCACATGTGCATCTCACATATTTTAGGACACTTGTAACCTTATTAAATCAGTTTGTAGCTAAGAAAAAGAAAAAAAAAAGGGGAACCTAGGCTTGTGAAAATAAAAGAAGAGGGGTTGGGGGGAGAGGAAGAAGATTTCTCCGTCCTCTGCTGCTATATATGTGGAAGAAGAAAAATCTGAATGTTTTTTTTGTGATGGAAAGAAGAAAAAAGAAAAAAGTGGTTGTTAGTAAGCAGTGGAACCCAGACAGCACGCCGAGATGAATTCTAATTGATTTGTGGCCTGTAGTTGTAACTTCAATTTCATGTTGGAGCAAGCTAATCCACCCGTGGTGGGTAGGGGGCCCTTAAACCTTAAGGGTAAGGAGCGTGCATATAAGACCTCACGCTATGGTGAATAAATCAATTGAATGTCATCCAACCTGTAACCACATCCATACATTCAACCACGTTAATGTCCTACTTGGTTACAAGCTCGCGTTATTGAGCTCGACATTCGATGTGATTCATGCAATGACTTAAAAATAAAAAGATTTTGTTTTATTTTATCAATGTGGGACAATATACAACACATTAGCGCATATGCAGAGTGGGAATTTCGTATCATAATCTCGATCAGTAGGAAATGGAAGGGCGAGTCATTCATCATCTTCTTCGATAGACAGCAGCAACCACTCATCTACTGCATCCTCTTCTTCTTCTTCCCTCTCGCTTTCAATCCAAAGTAAAAGCAAAAGCGGCGGCAGCAGGGAAAGATTAGATTTGACAATTGACGACTGACATGAGACTTGGTCTAAGCATCTCACCCTCTTATTACATACAATGACGACTTCTCTGCCAGCCCAAAGTATGTACGTACGTGGTTCCCTTATTGCTTCCACTCAATTACTTCTTATTTTTCTTCTCTGGTTTCTGACACACATTTTCAAGAGAAAACTTTTGAGATTTTTCAGTTTGAGTTCCTCGTTAATTAATGTTATAATTAACATTTTAGGCAGCAACCATTGAACTGGCCGCCAATCAGATCAATCTCGAGGAGCGCATATATATGCAGGGAAATCACACGATCTGCCGGAGCATCCTTCAATTCCTAGCTTGTTTATCAAGATTTACATGGAAGGCATTACTATTAATTAGGCCTTGTATTATGTTTCAATCTGCATATATTAGTCTGTTTTTAAGCTCAGGAAGAATTTGGGTTTATGAAAACAAGATGCAAACGTACGTGTCTAGTACATGGGCAACGCATGCATGGGTATAATACATGGGCAACGCATGAAAACAAGATGCATTAGTCTGCATCTTATTTTTATTTTATTTGGTGGGGCCCACTGCACACACAAAATAATGTCAGAGGTGTTTCGAAAATTTAAAATAAATATTGGACAAATAATTTTAGGATAAATATTTTTATGTGTATATATATATATATATATATTAAGAAAAAGTATCAACTAAACCTAAAAAATTCTCCCATTGCTTTAATTCCTTCCGTCCTCCTTTGATTTAAAGCATAAAAACCTAAATAAAACAAAAAGAAAACTTCACCTTGATGAAATGGACCTTTCCACCTTGTCTCCCTCTCGTGAATCAAAAAGAGCAGGGGCCTTCTCGTTTGTTTCGTTCGTTGCAGAAGAAAACAAAAGAGTAGAAGGGGTTGGCTTCTTTAAATACAAGCAGGGGAAGGAAGGCGTGTTCTCCTTCCCCTGCTGCTCTGTAGAAGAAGAAAATTTTGGTTATGATTTCCCAATTTCCTAATGTTACTGAAAAAGAAAAAAGTGGTTGTTGGTGGTAAGAAGGGAACCCAGGCAGCACGCCGGGATGAATTCCAATTGATTTGTGGCCTGTAGTTGTGATTTTAATCTCATGTTGGACCAAGCTAACCCACCCGTGGTGGGTAGAGGACCCTTGAACCCCAAGGATAAGGGGGCGTGCATATAAGACCTCACACTGAGGTGAATAAACCAATTGCATATCACTCCCATGTGACTACCTTCATGCTTTCAACCACGTTAATGTCCCACTTAGTTACAAGCTCGCGTTATTGAGCTCGACATTAGCTGTGATACATGCAATGGCTTAAAAATTAAAAGATTTTATTTTATTTTATCAATGTGGGACAATATACAACACGTACGTCAGTGGAGGCCGAGTGACGTTTTGTATTTGAGGCGATCAGTTACTTATATTAGGCCTTATATTATGTGTTTCAATCTGCATTAGTTTGTTTTTAAGCTTAGGAAGAATTTGGGTTTATGAAAACAAGATGCAAACGTGTCTAGTATTTGGACAGCGCATATAATACTAGCTCTGTCTGCATCTTATTTTTGTCTGTGGCAATTTCGATGGTTTGATGAAGTTTTGGGATAGGTTTGCCTTCGGCGGTTTTGAAAAGTGTTTATAAAAAAATAAAAAATACTGAGAATTGATTTGGCAGCGCTTACTGCACACAAAAGAAAGTTCAAAAGGTAAAATTTTGAGAGGTGTTCTTGAAAAATAAAAAATTGGATAAACATTTTTATGTATCCCGTTTAATAACCCCCCTCCCCCTCCCCTCTTATGGGAGAAATTTTGTTGTTGATGATCGCGTGGACACTGCGCCGGTTAGTGTTCTCCAACCACCATCACCTGTCGCTTTTTTCACCGATGTTGTTTTCTGGGTTTTTTTCTTTTTTCTTTTTTCTTCTTTCTTTCTTTTATTATTTTTCTGTCTTTTCCTTTGTATTTCTTTATTGTTGTTTGTTGTGGGTTTATATCTCCCTAAACTTATGTGGTTTGATCCAGTAGAGAAGACTTTTGCTTTGGACACCGTGTCAGTGCCTCTCGTTGTTGGCTTCGTTCCGACCTTCATCCATGTTGTCCTTATTGTTGTGGGGCTTCACGAAGGGTTGATGGACCTTTCGAGATTCATGCCTCTTGCTTGTGCAATTTCTAGTTCGAAGCTTGCTACCTTAACTAGTAACCTATTGATAGAGTCGTGTCATTCATTTGTCACATCTCCTTTTATTTTTTGTTTTCTCTGACGGATTTGGTTGTGTTAGAGCTTATTGTAGGGTTGCGACTAAGATGTCCTTGATCATCAGAATGCAACTAAGGGTTAGTATAATAATGTCAAAGCATGCTTGTAAACCAGCAATTAAGAATGGATCGATTTTAGTTTTCCATTAAAAACCACATTCAGAAAAAATGTAGGCTTACTAATCATAATTTGAGAGGTCAATCAAGGGTTTAAAAACAGAGATTGAGACATTCTTCCCAAAAGAATAATAATAATGATAAAAAACTGAATAATAAGTTACATGCTCTGTCAAAATTATAATTGAGCCAAGTTCAACAAACATATATGACACAAAACTGGAGCCCGAAACTAAATTAGTGCCTCTCCCCAGCTAAAAATAGTATATTCGCAACAAAAATTTGCGATCCCTCCCCGGGGACTCATTTTGTTTGAAATATCTTTAGAAGATGTCACTTTACCTTCTTAATGACAGTAAAGTTTGATCACTGAATCAGCACCAGCGGTAAATAACCAGGGTTGCCTAGGATGGAACTTACAATCCATTACTCCTGCAGTACAAGCATAATCAATGACAATGGTATCAGTTTCTAATCAACATGATACAAGCAATGCCAAATAATACTATAACATAAAAATGATATCCAATGCAGATATAATTGTGACTCGACCGAGTAATGATATGACTAGGAATTTGACCCGCTACATTTGCTTTTTATCTCTTGACAGTTGCATCAGTTACAATCCTATACTAATTGATCAAAATAAATCGCTTGTTATCTAGTTGGATAGAATTATGATGTCTAATACAATGAAGCATTTAATTAACGTTGACTTAATCCCGCCATCCACAGAGCATGCCAAAATCCAGAACCAGGTGAAACAGAATATTGTTGTGCAAGGTCATGATTCGAGCTGGGCCTGATAAGCCTCTCATAAAGAAAATTGGTCAATAGAATTGAGTCCCAAATCAAGTTGTGTCTACTTGGTTTCCAACCAAGATTTTAATACAGAAATACATGCAAGCACAGATGTGTACATGTGTGCGCGACTATCTTCAGTATGGTAAAAATATATATTTTCTTTAGACAGTCCAACCATTGCTATTTATCTTTGCAATCTTCATTCCCTCCCAACAAAACAACCAGAGGATAACAATAATAAATACTCAAAGCTCTCACCTCTCCCATTTGAGCTTGCATGTCCTCGGAGAATTTCAAGTGGGACAACCAGAGGATTCTGGTTAAGATCCGAACAAACCGTGCCATGGAAAACATATGCAGTGCCATCATCAGAGCATGAAGCAAACAGGGGATATGAGCGATGGAAAGCCACATTGGTAATGTCTTTTGGATGACACACGCAAGAAAAATGTATCACCCTACTAACAGAAATATATATATATATATATAGCTGGTGAGTAGAATCCGTAAATTTGTTGTAGATTACAAATTTTTTTATTTATCAATATTTTTAATCAGGTGATCATTGCTCATTAAACCATCACGTCAATTAAAAACAGGATATTTAGCATAATCATTTCAGAAAAAGAAAAGGATTTTCATTTGAGGAAAGGAACAACATTTTCCACATAGAGAGATATTTTATCCATCTATTTCTATTCGTCATTATTTTGCTAAGGTGCTGTGACATACTTTAGAACTCTGTAAGTTTGAGATGAAAGATCCATGTCAAACCAACACAATTTTCCCTCACTGCTCCCCACAATTACATTAAAACAAGCAATATAATCAAGGAATAAAAATTGGAAACATACCCCCAGGATGAACAGATATGGAAGAGACTTCATGCAATCCAGTCTCGAGCTTTTTGATGAGTTTTTGCTCCCGCAGATCATAAACACAAACAGTTTTCTTCGTTGAGATGAAAAATATAGAACCAGTAGGATGGAACACTACTGAAACTGGAAGTCCCTGCAACTTGAATGGAATTCTTTGGGTATGCTTCTTGGAGAGCTGGTGTATAAGAACGGCTTTTGATTCACGTAATTAACAAGTCAAGAAAACCCAGTAAGATGTTCAATAATAAATCCATATTATCAGTCCACACTGACCTTTAAGCAGGAAATGAGCCATACTCCGATGCTCAGATGATGACATGCATATTTAAAGCACACCTTTCTTTATTACATGGACCCATGTATGCAACCAGGGGGCCGGCGTCAGTATGTGTGGGAGTGTGGGTCGCATACATGTCGGTAGGTCTAATATCACATTATCACCAAATCTCAGTTCACACGGACTTGACCACATTCTATTGTTTTGATTTCTTTTCTTTTCTTTTCTTTTCTTTGCTAAGTAAACTGAAGTTCTACCTTGAGTAAAATATGGTTTCTTCAAAAGCTTACTACACACAGGTAACACAGCCACTTTGTTTGAAATATCCATGCAAGAATGAAACATGTTGAAAAATGTGCCAAAAGAGCATCTTGTGAACCATCAATGTATAACTCAATCCTATTGAACACGTCTAACAAAAGCGTAGATCAAAAACTATAAACTAGTTTATATTCTTTCCCCAACCAAAAACAACATGCCTCATCGGAGTGAAGCAGATAAGAAATAGACGACCTGCCAAGCAGATTCAATGAAAAACCATAAACTCCCAACTGCATACAACAGTCAAAAGGAACGCTGATGTCTTCACATTAGCAAAGTTGTCCCACATATCAAATTAAGAGGTAACGATCATGACTGAATAATTTTTAAATGACTGGTGGAACAAATGAGAAGACTGTCACTGACAAATGGGAGTTATTCATGCATGTCAAATAAAAAATGGAAAGACATTCAAAAACACTCGAAAAAGGATATCAGCTGGCATTACTGTTGAAAGGTAGTCTCCTTTAAGATGCCATTCTACCGAAGACACAGTCTGCAACAGCTAAACAGAGCAAGCAGTTATATTATATTTTTCATTCCCATTAAACTTCACTTCAGCCTAACTCCACAAGAAAATTCTATATTAGGATAAAGAAAGGGGCGGAGGGGTACTGGGTGGTGGAGTTTCGTTTTCAAGCTGAAGTACCTTAAAATGCCTTAACCTGATTCCTTCATTCTTATCATCCTGGAGCCAATTTACAATTGACACTTTGTTGCCTAAGCACATGAAAATATTGCACAAGGGTCAAAAAATTTAGTTTAATACAGGATATTGAAAGTAATAGATATTTTACAAACCTGAATCATCCGGTTTTTTATCTGTCCCAACATGGAGAAGGTCCTTGATCATTTTCTGTTCTTCTCCATCTCCAAGACCAGTGTCCAAAAGAAGTACATCTTGTCCCCTGCAAAATTCTCACTAGTTGAATTAAACTCACAAGCAACACAATTCCCATCTAAGATAGGAAACCCAAAAAAAAAGTTACACAATGTAATGAGCCTTACACAGAGACGGCTAAGATAGGAAACTCACACAAAGGATTCCATGCTACACACTGAACTGCTTCACCAACATCCCAGACTCTAAGACATCTGCCAGTTTCAACCTCCCAGATACACACAGTGCCATCAAGTGAACCTTTGTGGGGCAAAACAGATTATGAGACTCATATCCCACTATACTCTTTTATTGTATCCAAATGAAAATACAAACAAAGAATAGCATCCAAACCTGAAGCAATCCACTGCCCCGAAGCTTCAGTAGAAATTGACATAACAGCACCCTTGTGACCTTTGTACTCAAGATAACATGTGATAGGGTAAGGCTTAAGATCCCTTCGACTAGGTATCTTGGGCTTCAAAGATTCAGGATCAAATATAGATCCAAACAACGTTCAAAAATGTCCTTAGCCGCCTTATCATATGCTGGGATGCTTCTCAAAGACGTATACCTAACCAAATAGACAGCAATTAAGATGCTTGATGTTCAAATATTATACAAGAGAAGCAAATGGAAATTAATTAAATAGTGTCACATTGTACCTTCTACGTATAAACTTAGGACGATCTTCCTCATACATCAACTGATAAGAATTAATCTCTTCTTGTTTTGGGATGTATTCTAAAGAAGGGTTGTACGATTCTTCGTGGCCTATTAAGCAAATATAGATTAAAGTCGGCGCTCAAATCATTCACAGAAATTATCTGATGTAAATTTTTAAAATCCAGACGACGGTTCAATATCTATACCAGGCAATTTTGCGCAGAAAAAAATAAACAAAAAAATCTATACCTGGCAATTTTGGTTTTGGTGCAGGAATGTAAGCAAAATTATTAGCCTTTTCTGTTGAGCTGGAATCATCTCTCCACAAGGGATAGAAACGCTGTTCTTCTTTTGGCTTGTCAAACTTTATTAATCCCATGCGTATTGCCCGAACAAGCTCAACAACCTGTGATTCATAAGAGAAAGTACAAAGCATGAAATGTGGATTTCTTCATTTAGCCGGAAAGGAGGCCCAAGCATTTGTTTATTTTAGAACATTGACCATCAAAGGAAAATAAATCTAAGGTTAAAAAAATAAATAAAGCAGCCAAACTTTGCCAACTCACTACGTTCTTACATTACAAAGAATCAACTCACACTCTAGGGTTCCTTACCTTCTTACTTTCCCATTTTGAAGGAATGAACCGCCACTTTGGCTCTGGTGCATTTGAGAGTGGATGCTTAGCATCATCCCATTTAAACCAATCAACATAAGGCTGCATTTTGAATAAAAAAAATTAACTTCAAGCACAAAATGACGTCTATGATTTGTAAGAATTCAAAATTGATATCCATATATGAAGGAGCATGATATGAATGGGAACTACAGACCGCATAAGGATCAAAGTCAGCATGTGGAGCCTTTCCTTTGAGCAATCTACGAACAAGTTTGAGCTCTTGTTTTGTCACCTCTACTTCCTCATCATTATAATCATCATAGACCTCGAGTCTGAAAAGTAACGAAAGTATACCATAATCAAACATATATGTTCCCCAGAAAGATCTTTGCTGAAAACTCTTCACTAGTACTTCCAAGGTAGTAAGGTACACCACTATGTCTATCAAACTCATTACTGCCTAAATTAGATAATAAATAATTATGAGGAATAAACTCACCAATTTTTAGAGTCATCAGCACTTGCAAGAAACGAATCAAATTTTTCTTGTCTTTCTTTCTTCTTTATCTTCTTCCCAGCAAGATCATAGCCAATACGTGCCTCATCCTGATACCACTCCAAGGGAACATCTCCAATTGTATTTCGAGGAGGCACCTGTCAAAATCAAGAACAAATATAGTTGCACAGGCTATCCTTGATAACTAAAATTTCATTCATTACAACACTAAAACGAAGCTAAATTAATAAACAAGTCAATCAACCTCGTCTTCAGATGAATCACTCTCTTCAACTCCTTGATGGAGTTCAGAGCTATCGCTTTGACCTTCTTGAGTGTGATCATTGTCCGAGCTGTCTTCTGAGTTGATAACACCCTGCCACAGTTACTCTTGACAATATTAAAAACAGCTGGCCACAAAATCAAGATATGTCCATGCTCCAGAGGAGCATGACATTTCGCACATCAAACAAGAGAAGAGGAGAAAATCTATTTCTTTTTGTATAACTGTGAAGGAAAGGTAGAAAAAGATGAGTAATTAACGAGTAAGTGTAGTGCTTTGACTATTATAATTGGAACACGATGTATGTGCATTGCATATATATATATATATATAAACTACATGCTAAAGAAATTCAGTGCACCATATTTGCAAGGGTTTATCACTCTGCAGGCACAAGCATGCTAGCATAGATCAAGTACGCCTCTCTTTTGTGCTTGTTGAAGAACTCAGCGTGGATCTCAGCTAGATTTATAATAAGATCCGTTTGGTTCCTGGAAATGGTATGTACATGTTTGTAAAATCAAATGTATTACAAGCTACGTGATTTGGTCATCTAAATCAAAAGGCTACAAGGTGCTTCACTTTGCATCCAAACAGATCAAAACGTATTTGAACATGTAAAATACAGTAAAAGGCCAAAGCTGAAATTAGTTCCTTTCTTTAAAGGTTCTAGCTGAAGAATGTCTTTAGAATATTGGAATTGGAAAGCATTGCTTACAATGTTTGTGTTTTTTCTTTTTTGAATAATAATTTATTAAAAAGAAAAATGACAGTTTAGAATGACTGTTTGCAATGTTTATGTTAACCTTGTCTGATGCAATATTATCAAATGCCTTCCATTAAGATGTCCTTGATCATCAGAATGCAACTAAGGGTTAGTATAATAATGTCAAAGCATGCTTGTAAACCAGCAATTAAGAATGGATCAATTTTAGTTTTCCACTAAAAACCACATTCAGAAAAAATGTAGGCTTACTAATCATAATTTGAGAGGTCAATCAAGGGTTTAGAAACAGAGATTGAGACATTCTTCCCAAAAGAATAATTATAATAATAATAAAACTGAATAATAAGTTACATGCTGTGTCAAAATTATAATTGAGCTAAGTTCAACAAACGTATATGACACAAAACTGGAGCCCGAAACTAAATTAGTGCCTCTCCTCAGCTATAAAACAGTATACTCGCAACAAAAATTTGCGGTCCCTCCCCGGGGACTCATTTTGTTTGCAGTATCTTTAGAAGATGTCACTTTACCTTCTTAATGACAGTAAAGTTTGATCACTGAATCAGCACCAGCGGTGAATAACCAGGGTTGCCTAGGATGGAACTTACAATCCATTACTCCTGCAATACAACCACAATCAATGACAATGGCATCAGTTTTCTAATCAACATGATACACGCCATATGCATGTATGTTTTATTCAAAGGCCCCTAAATGCAAGCAATGCCAAATAATACTATAATATAAAAATGATATCAAATGCAGACATAATTGTGACTCGACCGAATACTGATTTGACTAGGAATTTGATCCACTACTCCATTTGCTTTTTATCTCTTGACAGTTGCATCAGTCACAATCCTATACTAATTGATCAAAATAAATTGCGTGTTATCTAGTTGGATAGAATTATGACGTCTAATACAAGGAAGAATATAATTAACTTTGACTTAATCCTGTCATCCACAGGTGAAACAGAATAGTGTTGTGCAAGGTCATGGTTCGAGCTGGGCCTGACAAGCCTCTCATAAAGAAAATTGGTCAATAGAATTGAGTCTCAAATCAAGTTCTGTCTCCTTGATTTCCAACCAAGATTTTAATACAGGAAAACATACAAGCCCAGATGTGTACGTGTGTGCGCGACTATCTTCAGTATGGTAAAAATATATATTTTCTTTAGACAGTCCAACCATTGCTATTTATCTTTGCAATCTTCATTTCCTCCCAACAATACAACAGGTAACAACAATAAATACGCAAAGCTCTCACCTCTCCCATTTGAGCTTGCATGTCCTCGGAGAATTTCAAGTGGTACAACCAGAGGATTCTGGTTAAGATCCGAATAAACCGTGCGATGGAAAACATACGCAGTGCCATCATCAGAGCATGAAGCAAATAGGGGATATGAGCAAAATGCTTGTGAAAATAAATGAAGAGGGGATGGGGGAGGAAGACGATTTCTCCTCCTGCTGCTCTGTGGAAGAAGAAAAATTCCAGTGTTTTTGACGATGGGAAGACGAATAAAAAGAAAAAAAAAAGTGGTTGTTGGTAAGGAGGGGAATCCAGGCAGCACACCGGGGATGAATTGCAATTGATTTGTGGCCTGTAGTTGTAATCAACATATTTCATGCTGAAGCAAAGCCAAGCTAACCCACCCGTGGTGGGTAGGGGACCCATAAACCCAATGGGCGGGGGCGTGCGTAAACAGACCCCACAAAGTGACGAATAAATCAATTGTTTGTCACCCCCACCTGTGACTCCCACCAGACCTTCAACAACGTTAATGTCCCACATGGTTACAAGTTCGCGTTACTGAACTCGACACTAGCTGGGGTAATTGCAATGACTTAAAAATAAAAGAATTTTATTCTATTTAATCGATGTGGGACAATACACTACACGTTAACTTCAGATGAGTTTGACGCTTTTGAAAAGTGTTTTCAAAAACGTTAAAACATTGAGAATTGATTTGGTAGGGCTATTCCACACAAAAGAAAGTTTGAAAGGTAAATTTCGAAAAGTGTTTCTGAAAAATAAAAAATTGGAAAAAAACATTTTTATCTGATAAAAGAATTTTTTTTAAAATAATAATTATTATAAATTCAAAAATAATGTTGTTGCGTGTTGGTGATTTGACGACCCTCGCATGAACGAATATTGTGGGGGCTGTTGGACAGCCTTAGTGACTATTACGGAACTGTCAGATAGTGCTGGTACTGCAATGGTCGCCTAATAGGCTTGGCAACCACTGCGTGGCAGCCACACGGCCTTGATGATCATCCATTGCGTCGGTTAGAATTCTCCAACTACCATCTCCCGTCGCTCATTTCACCAATGTTGTTTTTCTTTTTCTTTTCTTTTGTTCTTTTATTATTTCTCCCTAAACTTATGTGGTTTGATCTAGTAGAAAATACTTTTATTTCGGACACCTTGTTAGTGCCTCCCGTTTTTTGCTTCATTCTGACCTCTACTCATGTTGTCCTTCTTGTTGTAGGAGTTCACAAATGGATATGAAAAAAATTTATTCTATTTAATCGCTGTTGGACAATATACAACACGTCATCAGTTGCTATTAGGCCTTGTATTATGTTTCAATCTGCATTAGTTTGTTTTTAAAGCTCAAGAAGTGACTGGCTGTGTCTGCATCTTTTTTTGTTTGATAGGGCTGTTGCACGTAAAAGAAAGTTCGAAAGGTAAAATTTTGAGAGGTGTTTCTAAAAGATAAAAAATTTGAGAAACATTTTTACGTTTTTTTTTTTAGAAAAAATAAAATAAAATAAAATTCAAAAAAAATGTTGTTGCGAGTTGGTGATCTTGCGACCCCCACATGAATGAACATTATGGGGCAATTGGACGGCCTTGATGATCATGCGGTCACTGCGCCAGTTAGTCTTCTGCAACCACCATTCCTCATCTCTCCTTTTGCCAATGTTGCTGTTTTCTAATTTTTTTTAAAAAAAAACTTCTTTGTATATCTTTATTGTTGTTGTTTGTTGTGGTTTGATCTAGTAGAGAAGACTTTTGCTTCAAGCACAATGTTAGTGCCTCTTGTTGTTGGCTTCGTTCCGACCTTCATTTGTGTTCACTACCAAAAAAGGGGATTTCTGGACGGGTTTTTTAAAGACGATTTTAAAAAAAAAAAAAAAAAAAAAATTAGTCCTTTTTTTTTTTCAAACCGTCAGGAAAAAAAAAATCAATCTATTTAATATAACCGTCGTTAAAAATACAAACGGTTTGTATAAAACCGTCCAGAATTAAAAAATTCCAAACGGTTTTTAACAAACCATTTATAAATATATAGACGGTTATAAACAGACTGTCCATAATTAGAAATTACAGACGGTTTGAATATAACCGTCCATAACCTAAATCTAAAAGGGGTAAATTAAACACTCAACTGTACTGTGATTTCCTTCTCTCTCTCTCTCTCTCTCTCTCTCTCTCCAGCTCGGGATCCATCGACTGGCTCTCTCTCTCTAGCTCGTACTCCGTCCGGCCCCTCTCTCTGTCAGATCGAGAAGATGCCGGCCCGTCCTCACCTTCTCCGGCAACACCCAACGCACCCTTGCAGTTAGTTGGCCTGGGAGCCTCACTCCCGATCGACGCCCGGTGTAAAGGTAAGTGCTTTTTTTTCAGTTTTTTTTTGCCTTTTTTTTTTTTTTTTTTTTTTGTGTTCATGTGATTATTCTCATTTTCTGTTCGAATTGTGTGCAATTCAGACAGAATTTATGGTAATCTTCATATGATTAATATAAAAAAATGTTAAAATTTGTAGAAATATACTCAGTAAAATATTTTAGGAATTTTAGAAATATTGATCCTGCATATGAATGTTGCACAGATATTTGAAAGAGGTGTACTTACGGACGTTAATTGCCTCATGCATGTTCCAATCCCTATACTGATCAAGCACTTTAGGAATTTTAGAAATATTGATCCTGCATATGTTGCACAGATATTTGAAAGAGGTGTACGTATTTATGTATCCATTCATTTATGGATTTTAGTTCGTTGTTAATTAATAGATAAATGTTGAGCATTGAGTGACTTAAAGAAGTAAAAACTTTTAGTTAGACTTCAAAATTAAGGACTTGAATTAATGCATGTTTAAATTATAATTAAATTAGTCTGGGCTGGGGTTTCTTTATATTAAACAAATAACTAGTTCCACTTAGATTGAGGGACCATTTTAGATAAGGGACCATACTGTGATTGAAGCAATTCCTTAGGATCATCCAATTTCCAAAAGATATATGTTAAAAAAAAAACAAAACTTTTGAGGACTTTTTATGAGTTGCTTGTATGAGTATCTAGGCGGTTATATATATATATATATATATATATATATATATATATATATATATATAGGGGAAAAATATATTTTAGCCCCCCAAACTACCACCCTTTTTTCGGATGGTCCCCTAAACTACCAATGCTTAGATTCTGGCCCCCCAAACTACCACTTTCTGATTTTTGGCCCCACCCGTCCATTTATGCCGTTAATTCTAAACAAAATTTCAAAAATACCCCTCTTACACTTTGAAATTCTCACGGTTAAGGGAGAGGTATTTTCGGGTTTTTGACCAATTTCTGTTAGAATTAACGGCATAAATAGACGGGTGAGGCCAATAAATCAGAAAGTGGTAGTTTGGGGGGCCAGAATCTAAGCATTGATAGTTTGGGGGGCCATCCAGAGAATGAGTGGTAGTTTGGGGGGCTAATATATATTTTTCCCATATATATATATATTATAATCATTGGTTGTGTTTAATTTTTACCTTGCAACATGTTAATTCTTACCTAACAATTTGGAATTTGTACACCTATTGCAGCAAACACTAGAAACATAAATGAACAAGATGGTTGAAGCAAGTAATGCACACAAGGTCGTAAATTGGATTCTCCTCGAGGCTTGCATGCATTAATGATTATAATGGTGCATGGAATATAGGTTTTAATTTTTTTGGATTTTAATTATGTATTTATATTTGAATTCTGTAATAGGTATACATGAATTTTTGAAATATGTAAGTTAATAGACCGTTGTTGTGAAGAGTTTGAATTTGGAAATAGATTTGGATTTGGATTTGAATTTGAATTTGGGATTTTGGAAATGGATTTGAAATTCTACATTAGGGATTTTTTGGATTTTTATTATATATTAAAATATATATATATACACAACTCTGGACGATTTGGGCCTAAACCGTCCGCAACTTAAAATACCGACCAATTCTCCTGTACGGTTTAAAACCGTCTGGACCTTTTTCCAGACCCTTTTTTTTATTTTTTTCAATTTCTGGACGGTTTTAAACCGTCCAAAAATCCTCCCCCCCCCTTTTTTTTTTTTTTTTTGTGTAGTGGTTGTCCTTGTTGTACATGGGAGTTCACAAAAGGTTGATGGACCTTTCAAGGTTTATGACTCTTGCTTGTGTAATTTCTAGTTCAAAGCTTACTGCCTTAACTAGCAGCCTATTCATAAGGTCATGTCATTCATTTGCCACATGCATCCCCTATTATTTTCTGTTTTCCCAGACAGATCTGGTTGTGTTGGAGTACCTTATGGTAGGGTTGCCAAGCCATTTGTCTGTGTTTTGTTTTCTTGTAATTATCCCCTCCTTGTTATTGCTTAGAAAAAGAAAAAGGTTTCCTAACCATAATGATCGAAGTTCAACGAGTAAGAGTTAGAGCACTTGCAATAACACCTAACCATTTTTCTTAAATTTAGGCAACAAAATTACCTTTTACTTTCTTATAAAAAAACACATCATAATAGATTCCTTTTTGTAACCAGTGGAATAAAAAACGAGGAAATTAAATAAAAATTAATTCTACATATAAACGAAACTAACAACTCATATATAACAGAATTAAGTGAGAAGGTCATGCTTCTCCGCCACATAGGAGGAACTCATGGCCAAAATGGCGAGTAAACACTTGCTAATTGGCAAGGGTACATGAATTACAAAGACATTCTTTTGTGTATTGGTTCAGCCAACCGATCGAAACATACGTTTATTTTCACTGCAAAATTTACGACTTGTGATTATATATTCCACACCGGGGCCCTATTTCAAACTTCTTCTTTCTTTCTTTTTTCTTTTTTTTCTTTTTTCCTGAATTTTTGGCCAAGATTCTCTTGAGAAAAATGAGAGAGAGGACTTGATCGAGTACTAGAAAAGAAAACGGAAGAGATTTGTATGTGAGAGAATCATTAGGGAAAAAGGTTTGTTCGGATGTCCGTATATCATTCCGAGTGATCATCGATCTTGTCGTTGGAATCAATATTCTCCAATTAATTGCCTCAAGCAAATTAAATTATGTTTTTTCTTCAGTACGTATACTAAATTGCCTTAAAGCATAATTTTCATCAATGTTTTTTCTTCAGTACGTATACTAAATTGCCTTAAGGCTTAGCTTGCACTTGCCTCGAGGATGAAGTTAAGCATTCATATTCAATTTTCATCCACCATTATTTAACGGTACTTGTTCATTGAAAAATGAAGGCCGGCCAGTGTTAAAAATCATATTAACTTAATTTATAATACAATTGTCATTATATTTTATAATATTTGTTTGTTTGTTTTTCTTTGCAATTAATTTATTTTATGATTGTCGATTAGCTTATTGAGATTAATGAATGATGAATGATAAATAAAATTATACACGTCTAGTAGTATTTACTATTTAGCATTAAATATTGAATAGTTGGATATTGGATTAAAAAAAATAACAATGTATGAAAACCGATTACCTAGTTAAAAATCGGTTGTTAATTACCGAATAACTGGCAATTGGTAATAACCAGGTACCCCCGTTACGGTTATGTGAAATTAGGTTTTAAAGTTTAAGTATTTTCTGAAAAATGGATACCTTAAATGGTTAAAATTCAAAAGTTATAAGTGAAGTTCTCTTTGAAAACAAAAAAAAAAAAATTTAATTTTTTTTTTAAAAAAAAAGAAGCACAAAAGTTGGTACAAAATTACTATTAAGTAATGCAATTGTGGATTCATTATTGTAGTGTGAAATGGTTACCGACATCTTTGGTATGCAATATTGGATTTGGAGCATTAACGGATCCTAATCAGGCGTCCGTTGGCACTCAAACTTTGATTAGTCAATTCAAACTGGTTGCGGTTTTGATCATCCTCAGCGAACAGTACTGTGGACCCTCAGCATACCTTGTTTTGGCCGACAATTATATTATACGGCCATTTATTGTTTTTTAGAACTATTATCATATCTCAGCCTTGTTATCGTCACCATTTTTGTTTATCATTTTAAAATTGAAAATAACCTCAATTTCCAACTTCTACCCCTCTCTTTCTCTATCTCTCTCTCGAATCAAAAAGTGTCGTTGCAGAATAAAATTAAGAATTAAATACCCTATTAGTATTTGAGTTTTAAATTTTTTTAAATTTAATATTTGAATTTTAATTTGTTTCATAGGAAGACCTGAGTTTAGGGGTAAAAACCACTTTGATACTTCTATTACATTTTTTCGTCCAAATATTAACAGCTCAACACGTGTCAACCGCTGAGGTTAACATGTGACACTACATAATAAAATTAAAAATCAAAAAATTAAAATCTTTAAAAATAAATTAAAAAAAAATAAATAAATTAAAAAAAAAATAAAAAAAATTGAAGGGTTTTGGCCACAGAGGTGGTCAAGCAAAAAACCCATCTTTCTTTCTTTCTTTTTTTTGCCACACCCACGGTGGCCAAGGGGGTGACTGAGCCACCCCTCCCTTTTTTTTTAAAAAAAAATATATACATATATATATATATATATTTATTTATTTATTTTATATAATGCCACATGTCAACCTCAGCAGTTGACACGTACGTAGCGGGTCGTTAATATTTGAACGAAAAATGTAACAAAAGTACCAAAGTAGTTTTTACCCCTAAACTTAGGTCCTCCGATGAAACAAATGAAAACTTAGGTACTAAATTTAAAAACGCTTAAAACTCAGGTACCAATAAGGTATTTAACCCAAAATAAAGAGTAAAAAAGACTTCTGAAAAATAAAAGAAGAGTGGTTGGGGGAGGAAGACAATTTCTCCTTTCTCTGCTGCTTTGTGGAAGAAGAAAAATCTTTGTGTTTTTGACATTGAGAAGAAGAAAATGAAAAAAGTGGTTGTTGGTAAGCAGGAAATCCAGGCAGAACGCTGGGATGAATTTCAATTGATTTGTGGCCAATAGTTGTGATTTTAATTTCATGTTGGAACAAGCTAACCCACCCGTGGTGGGTAGGGGATCCTTAAACCCCAAGGGTAAGGGGGCGTGCAATATAAGACTTCACCTGACCAGATATGTAATTGGGCAGCTCAATTTTTATTTAGTCATGCGGGTCCAATAAGTACTATCTGACAATCACCTGCCCGAATTCTCTCAAATTCGGGCAGAGAATTTGAGGGGATCCTAATCCAGCATATACTAGCTGTGTCTGCATCTTATTTTTGTTTGTCGCAATTTCGATATGACAAAAATTAGCTACAAACCGGTTTAATAAGTTGACAAGTGTCCTAAAACATGTGAGAGGCACATGTAACTTTTAATAGACTTTAACGGTGTTAACTTTCCATTTTTTTTTTTCATGTTCTCTTTCCAATTAATTGGCTTTTACGTGATGATCAGCAAGAGTTTAGTTGTGAGGGATTTTTTTTCCCAAGTTTTTTCTTCACGGTAAATTCATGATAATTTTTAATAGCAAGTTTATAGCAAGTTTACTGGATGGCTCTTTTATGCTCATTAGTATTCCTTTTTTTTAGCTAATTTTGTCCATTTATCTTCCACGTGTTTTTTTTTTTTTTTCCAACAGGTTCTTTTTTCTTTTTCCATTTTTTTTCATGTGTGTTGGCTTTCTCATGATGAGCAGGTTTATTTGTGAGTGATTTTTTATTATTATTATTATTATCATTATTTTTTTTTCCAGTTAGGACAGTTCCGCAGGTTCTAATTTTTTTTTTTTTGTCCTAAACAGAACATTTTTTTTCCTTTTTTTTTTTTTTCACTTTTTTCACTTACTCATCACGTGAAAGCTAATTAATTGGAAAAAGAACATGTAAAAAAAACGAAGAAAAAGGGTTAGAAGAAAGGACAAAAAAAAAAAAAAAAAAAAAGGTTAGAAGAATTAAAGGTCGAGTTTTTTTTTAGAGAGATTAGATTAGAAGAATAAATGTTTAAGAAAAAAAAAAACAAACAGGAAGTTAACACAGTTAAAGTTTATTAAAAGTCACATGTGCATCTCACATGTTTTAGGACACTTGTCAGCTTATTAAACCAGTTTGTAGCTAATTTTTGTTCCCTTCGATGGGTTGATACTTGATAAACTTTTGAGATGGGTTTGATGTGTTTTCAAAAGTGTCTATAAGAATTAGTTTTTTATTTTTTCCTAATTTTCAAGGATAATATTAATGTGTAATTTCCAATTATTCCAACCAAAAAATGATCGGAATTGTTTGAAAAGAGTTACTTGTTATACATATACATATTACATGGAGTTATTTGTCACTTTTGAAATACTATACAGTTATTCGTCACAACCCTAAACCTAAGGAGCAATTTTGCAATTTTCCCATTTACTTAATTTGTAGCAATTTTACCATGTGGACTGCCTAACAAATTAAAAAATTGATCAAACGTGCATGCTATCACAATCTAATTAAATAAGATCTAAAGTCTAAACCCCATGGTAGGGTATGGATTGACTGATTAAGGGATATGACTTATCAGTTAGGAGGTTTTGGTTCGATACCAATACAAAATAGAATAATAATAATAATAATAATAAAACGGAAAAAAAGAAAAGAAAAAAGGGGAACCTAGGCTTGTGAAAATAAAAGAAGACGGGTTGGGGGGAGAGGAAGAAGATTTCTCCGTCCTCTGCTGCTATATATGTGGAAGAAGAAAAATCTGAATGTTTTTTTATGATGGAAAGAAGAAAAAAGAAAAAAGTGGTTGTTAGTAAGCAGTGGAACCCAGACAGCACGCCGGGATGAATTCTAATTGATTTGTGGCATGTAGTTGTAACTTTAATTTCATGTTGGAGCAAGCTAATCCACCCGTGGTGGGTGGGGGACCCTTAAACCTTAAGGGTAAGGAGCGTGCATATAAGACCTCACGCTATGGTGAATAAATCAATTGAATGTCATCCAACCTGTGACCACATCCATACATTCAACCACGTTAATGTCCCACTTGGTTACAAGCTCGCGTTATTGAGCTCGACATTCGATGTGATTCATGCAATGACTTAAAAATAAAAAGATTTTGTTTTATTTTATCAATGTGGGACAATATACAACACATTAGCGCATATGCAGAGTGAGAATTTCGTATCATAATCTCGATCAGTAGGAGATGGAAGGGCGAGTCATTCATCATCTTCTTCGATAGACAAGAACAACCACTCATCTGCTGCATCCTCTTCTTCTTCTTCCCTCTCGCTTTCAATCCAAAGTAAAAGCAAAAGCGGCGGCAGCAGGGGAAGATTAGATTTGACAATTGACGACTGACATGAGACTTGGTCTAAGCATCTCACCCTCTTATTACATACAATGACGACTTCTCTGCCAGCCCAAGGTATGTACGTACGTGGTTCCCTATTGCTTCCACTCAATTACTTCTTCTTTTTCTTCTCTGGTTTCTGACACACATTTTCAAGAGAAGACTTTTGAGATTTTCCAGTTTGAGTTCCTCGTTAATTAATGTTATAATTAACATTTCAGGCAGCAACCATTGAATTGGCCGCCAATCAGATCAATCTCGAGGAGCGCATATGCAGGGAAATCACACGATCTGCCGGAGCATCCTTCAATTCCTAGCTTGTTTATCAAGATTTACATGGAAGGCATTACTATTAATTAGGCCTTGTATTATGTTTCAATCTGCATATATTAGTCTGTTTTTAAGCTCAGGAAGAATTTGGGTTTATGAAAACAAGATGCAAACGTACGTGTCTAGTACATGGGCAACGCATGCATGGATATAATACATGGGCAACGCATGCATTAACTGTTCCTTTTGTAACCAGTGGAATAAAAAACGAGGAAATTAAATAAAAATTAATTCTACATATAAACGAAACTAACAACTCATATATAGCAGAATTAAGTGAGAAGGTCATGCTTCTCCGCCACATAGGAGGAACTCATGGCCAAAATGGCGAGTAAACACTTGCTAATTGGCAAGGGTACATGAATTACAAAGACATTCTTTTGTGTATTGGTTCAGCCAACAGATCGAAACATACGTTTATTTTCACTGCAAAATTTACGACTTGTGATTATATATTCCACACCGTGGCCCCATTTCAAACTTCTTTTCTTTTCTTTTTTCTTTTTTTCTTTTTTCCTGAATTTTTGGCCAAGATTCTCTTGAGAAAAATGAGAGAGAGGACTTGATCGAGTACTAGAAAAGAAAACGGAAGAGATTTGTATGTGAGAGAATCATTAGGGAAAAAGGTTTGTTCGGATGTCCGTATATCATTCCCAGTGATCATCGATCTTGTCGTTGGAATCAATATTCTCCAATTAATTGCCTCAAGCAAATTAAATTATGTTTTTTCTTCAGTACGTATACTAAATTGCCTTAAAGCATAATTTTCATCAATGTTTTTTCTTCTAATTGATCGATCAGCTCCTTTTAATTTCTTTAAACTAGTAATTAAGGCATGCACGTACACCACCCGATCCCGATATGGCCACATGACGGCCACCAGCATAATTATAAATCATATATATGCTTGCTCTTACCGCTGGTGCCAGTACATATATATTAATATATCTTTAATTTTTTTTTTTTTTTCGATGAATAAAAGCTTTCATTGATCAACACACAAAGTACACTCCCAAACGGGAGCAAAGAGGCCAGAAATACAAGCCTAACCAACAATCAGTACATATCTTTAATTAGCTCTCAATATAATTTACGTACGTACTCTAAGCTTTATTTTAACCTTACATTAGTAGTAGACATGCAATCGAACCCACTTATACAGGGAAGGTCTAAATCTAATGATCTGCGGGCGGTGGGAATCCTGATGATGCCGAAGAAGCTGCATGCTAATTAACAATCGCTGAAGAAGAGGTCCGATCCCTCGATCTACCCCCTTCTCCCTCTCAGATTTAGTATGGTTCTTTTGGAATATTGATGCCAAGTTTGATACTGCACGTCTGCATTAATGTAAGCATATTAATTTAACGTACAAAATGAAAAAGAATATGAGAAATTAATAATATATCGCAAGAAAACCAAAAGGCCAGGAAAGAAAAGGAGAGAGATAGCTGCAGATTTCGTGGCTTTTTCTTCATTTCTTGGTGCCCATGGAAGTCATATTGCAAGCTATATACAAAACCAAAAGAAAAGAAAAGGAGAGAGATAGTTGTAGAATACCTCAACATGAAGTATTCTACAACTATCCCTCTGCAGCTTTCTTTATGCAGATTTCAAGTTGAGATAACTCTACATATGGGAAGTCATATATATCGCAAGCTAGAAAACCAAAAGAAAAGAAAAGGAGAGAGATAGTTGTAGAATACCTCAACATGAAGTATTCTACAACTATCCCTCTGCAGCTTTCTTTATGCTGATTTCCTGTTGAGATGGCTATAGAGTTATGACTTCTTATTGGTACCCATGGTTTGGAATGGAAGTGTCGAAAAGCTAGAAGAATTGCTAGTGCTTTATAGGCGCATGCAGATTGGAAGTCTGGCTGGGCACAAGTGCTTGGACTGGCCGGTGACGTATGATCATGTGAGTTGTCAGAGGGGATGAAATGCGCTGGTGGATTCACGGGTGTGTGTAAGGGAACATGTGGATGTGCAGAGATGGCTCACGGGTGACACCCCAGATGATTCACTGGCCGCTAGCTCTTCAATTCTCATAATTCCAGCTTACATGCATGCAGTTGGACATTATAATTAATTATTCTATTTTGTTTTATATAAAACAAAGCTCAAAATAACATTTGTTTTAAATAACAGCTTTTCTCTTCACAATCAATAATTATATTTCACCTACCTAAGAAGTTTAAAACAATAGTACTTTAATTAATGACACCACTATGTACGTAATTAAATTAAGTAGGGGAAAAAGTTATATAAAACGTACAGAGTCATGTATATGGATATTGCTTAATTGAATTTTATACACAAGGCTCAAGAAGAAACATATATAAATCTCTAGCACATAGTTGTAATAAGGCTTAGCTTGCACTTGCCTCGAGGATGACGTTTAGTATTCATATTCAATTTTCATCCACCATTATTTAACAGTACTTGTTCATTGAAAAATGAAGGCCAGTGTTACAAATCAAATTAACTTAATTTATAATACAATTGTCATTATATTTTATAATATTTGTTTGTTTGTTTTTCTTTGCAATTAATTTATTTTATGATTGTGGATCAGCTCGTTGAGATTAATGAATGATGAATGGTAAATAAAATTATGCACGTCCAGTACTATTTACTATTTAGCATTAAATATTGAATAGTTGGATATTGGATTAAAAAAAAAAAAAACTTAAAAAAAAATAACAATGTAAGAAAACCGATTACCTAGTTAAAAATCAGTTGTTAATCACCGAATAACTGGCAATTGGTAATAACCGGGTACCCCGTTACGGTCATGTGAAATTAGGTTTAAAGTTTAAGTATTTTCTGAAAAATGGATACCTTAAATTGAAGCGTTTTAAAATTTTTGTACTTTCTATCAAAAATGGTAAAAATTTAGAGGCTATAAGTGAATTAAGTTCTCTTTAAAAACAAAAAAACATAAAAATTAAAAAAAAAAAGCACAAAAGGTGGTACAAAATTACTATTAATTAATGCAATTGTGGATTCATTATTGTAGTGTGAAATGGTTACCGTCATCTTTGGTATGCAATATTGGATTTGGAGCATTAACGGATCCTAATCAGGCGTCCGTTGATTGCGGTTTTGATCATCCTCAGCGAACAGTACTGTGGACCCTCAGCATACCTTGTTTTGGCCGACAATTATATTATACGGCCATTTATTGTTTTTTAGAACTATTATCATATCTCAGCCTAGTTATCGTCACCATTTTTGTTTATCATTTTAAAATTGAAAATAACCTCAATTTCCAACTTCTACCCCTCTCTTTCTCTATCTCTCTCTCTCATCAAAAAGTGTCGTTGTAGAATAAAATTAAGAGTTAAATACCCTATTGGTATTTGAGTTTTAAATTTTTCTTAAATTTAATATTTGAATTTTAATTTGTTTCATAGGAAGACCTGAGTTTAGGGGTAAAAACCACTTTGATACTTCTATTACATTTTTCGTTCAAATATTAACGGCTCAACACGTGTCAATCGCTGAGGTTGACATGTGACACTATCTAAAAAAAATTAAAATCTTTAAAAATTAATTATAAATAAATAAAAAAATTAAAAAAATAAAAAAAATTGAAGGGTTTTAGCCACAAAGGTGGTCAAGCCAAAACCCTTCTTTCTTTCTTTCTTTTTTTGCCACACCCGTGGTGGCCAAGGGGGTGACTGAGCCACCCCTCCTTTTTTTATTTTTAAATATATTTATTGTTTTTTTATTTTTTTATTTTATATAATGCCACGTGTCAACCTCAGCGGTTGACACGTACGTAGCAGGTCGTTAATATTTGAACGAAAAATGTAACAAAAGTAACATAGTAGTTTTTACCCCTAAACTCATGTCCTCCGATGAAACAAATGAAAACTTAGGTACTAAATTTAAAAACGATTAAAACTCAGGTACCAATAAGGTATTTAACCCAAAATAAAGAGTAAAAAAGACTTGTGAAAAATAAAAGAAGAGTGGTTGGGGGAGGAAGACAATTTCTCCTTTCTCTGCTGCTTTGTGGAAGAAGAAAAATCTTTGTGTTTTTGACATTGAGAAGAAGAAAAAGAAAAAAGTGGTTGTTGGTAAGCAGGGAAATCCAGGCAGAACGCCGGGATGAATTTCAATTGATTTGTGGCCAATAGTTGTGATTTTAATTTCATATTGGAACAAGCTAACCCACCCGTGGTGGGTAGGGGATCCTTAAACCCCAAGGGTAAGGGGGCGTGCAATATAAGACTTCACCTGACCAGATATGTAATTGGGCAGCTCAATTTTTATTTAGTCATGTGGGTCCAATAAGTACTATCTGACAATCACCTACCCGAATTCTCTCAAATTTGGGCAAAGAATTTGAGGGGATCCTAATCCAGCATATACTAGCTGTGTCTGCATCTTATTTTTGTTTGTCGCAATTTCGATATGACAAAAATTAGCTACAAACCGGTTTAATAAGTTGACAAGTGTCCTAAAACATGTGAGAGGTACATGTAACTTTTAATAGACTTTAACGGTGTTAACTTTCCATTTTTTTTTTCATGTTCTTTTCCAATTAATTGGCTTTTACGTGATGATCAGCAAGAGTTTAGTTGTGAGGTATTTTTTTTTCCAAGTTTTTTCTTCACGGTAAATTCATGATAATTTTTAATAGCAAGTTTATAGCAAGTTTACTGGATGGCTCTTTTATGCTCATTAGTATTCCTTTTTTTTAGCTAATTTTGTCCATTTATCTTCCAAGTGTTTTTTTTTTCCAACAGGTTCTTTTTTCTTTTTTTTCCATTTTTTTTCATGTGTGTTGGCTTTCTCATGATGAGCAGGTTTATTTGTGAGTGATTTTTTATTATTATTATTATCATTATTTTTTTTTTCCAGTTAGGACAGTTCCGCAGGTTCTAATTTTATTTTTTTTTGTCTTAAACGGATCGGAACATTTTTTTTTCCTTTTTTTTTTTTTTTTCACTTTTTTCACTTACTCATCACGGGAAAGCTAATTAATTGGAAAAAGAACATGTAAAAAAAACGAAGAAAAAGGGTTAGAAGAAAGGACAAATAAAAAAAAAAAAAAAAAAAAGGTTAGAAGAATTAAAGGTCAAGTTTTTTTTAGAGAGATTAGATTAGAAGAATAAATGTTTAAGAAAAAAAAAAAACAAACGGGAAGTTAACACAGTTAAAGTTTATTAAAAGTCACATGTGCATCTCACATGTTTTAGGACACTTGTCAGCTTATTAAACCAGTTTGTAGCTAATTTTTATTCGCTTCGATGGGTTGATACTTGATAAACTTTTGAGATGGGTTTGATGTGTTTTCAAAAGTGTCTATAAGAATTAGTTTTTTATTTTTTCCTAATTTTCGAGGATAATATTAATGTGTAATTTCCAATTATTCCAACCGAAAAATGATCGGAAATTGTTTGAAATGAGTTACTTGTTATACATACATATTACATAGAGTTATTTATAACTTTTGAAATACTATAAAGTTATTCGTCACAACCCTAAATCCTAGGGAGCAATTTTGCAATTTTCCCATTTACTTAATTTGTTGCAATTTTACCATGTGGACTGCCTAACAAATTAAAAAATTGGTCAAACGTGCATGCTATCACAATCTAAATAAGATCTAAAGTCTAAACCCCATGGTAGGGTATGGATCGGCGGATTAAGGGATATGACTTTTCAGTTAGGAGGTTTTGGTTCGATACCAATACAAAAAAATATTAATAATAATAATAAAAAAAAAAAAAAAAAGATAAAGAAAAAAGAAAAAGAAAAAAGAAAAAGGGGAACCTAGGCTTGTGAAAATAAAAGAAGAGGGGTTGGGGGGAGAGGAAGAAGATTTCTCCGTCCTCTGCTGCTATATATATATGTGGAAGAAGAAAAATCTGAATGTTTTTTTTTGTGATGGAAAGAAGAAAAAAGAAAAAAGTGGTTGTTAGTAAGCAGTGGAACCCAGACAGCACGCCGGGATGAATTCTAATTGATTTGTGGCATGTAGTTGTAACTTCAATTTCATGTTGGAGCAAGCTAATCCACCCGTGGTGGGTAGGGGGCCCTTAAACCTTAAGGGTAAGGAGCGTGCATATAAGACCTCACGCTATGGTGAATAAATCAATTGAATGTCATCCAACCTGTAACCACATCCATACATTCAACCACGTTAATGTCCCACTTGGTTACAAGCTCGCGTTATTGAGCTCGACATTCGATGTGATTCATGCAATGACTTAAAAATAAAAAGATTTTGTTTTATTTTATCAATGTGGGACAATATACAACACATTAGCGCATATGCAGAGTGAGAATTTCGTATCATAATCTCGATCAGTAGAAGATGGAAGGGCGAGTCATTCATCATCTTCTTCGATAGACAGCAGCAACCACTCATCTGCTGCATCCTCTTCTTCTTCTTCCCTCTCGCTTTCAATCCAAAGTAAAAGCAAAAGCGGCGGCAGCAGGGAAAGATTAGATTTGACAATTGACGACTGACATGAGACTTGGTCTAAGCATCTCACCCTCTTATTACATACAATGACGACTTCTCTGCCAGCCCAAAGTATGTACGTACGTGGTTCCCTTATTGCTTCCACTCAATTACTTCTTATTTTTCTTCTCTGGTTTCTGACACACATTTTCAAGAGAAAACTTTTGAGATTTTCCAGTTTGAGTTCCTCGTTAATTAATGTTATAATTAACATTTTAGGCAGCAACCATTGAACTGGCCGCCAATCAGATCAATCTCGAGGAGCGCATATATATGCAGGGAAATCACACGATCTGCCGGAGCATCCTTCAATTCCTAGCTTGTTTATCAAGATTTACATGGAAGGCATTACTATTAATTAGGCCTTGTATTATGTTTCAATCTGCATATATTAGTCTGTTTTTAAGCTCAGGAAGAATTTGGGTTTATGAAAACAAGATGCAAACGTACGTGTCTAGTACATGGGCAACGCATGCATGCATATATATAATACATGGGCAACGCATGAAAACAAGATGCATTAGTCTGCATCTTAGTTTTGTTTGTAAAGCAATTTCGATGGTCTGGTAAAGTTTTGAGATGGGTTTGACAGTTTTGAAAAGTGTTTGGGAATTGATTTGGTGGGGCCCACTGCACACACAAAATAATGTCAGAGGTGTTTCGAAAATTTAAAATAAATATTGGACAAATATATATATATATATATATATATATATATATATATATATATATATATATATATATATATATATATTACGAAAAAGCATCAATAAAAATGTTGCTCCCTGTTGGTGATCCGATGGCCCTCGCATGAACAGTCCTTGTGGGGCTGTTGGATGGCCTTAGTGACCATTTAGGGCCGTCATACGGTGCTAGTGGTGCTGTGGCATGCGACAAAAAATAAAAAATTGGAGAAATATTTTTATGTATTAAAAGATTTTTTATTAAAAAAAAAATTATTAAGAAAAATGTTATTGCGTGTTGGTGATCTGGCGGCCCTCGTATGAACGGCCCTCGTGGGGCTGTTAGACGACCTTAGTGACCATTACTGGCCGTCAAACGGTGTTGGTGGCACAGTGGCCACCAAATAGCATTGGCAACCACTACGTGGCTGCCAGATGGCCTTGGTGATCACTCGGTCACCGTGCGTTTAATGTTCTCCAACCACCATCTCCCGTCGCAACTTTCGTCGATGTTGTTGTTTTTGTGTTTTAATTTTAAAATTTTAAAATTATTTTATTTTTTTACTTTTATATTTATGTTATTCTTGTGGGTTTATGTCTCTCTGAACTTATGTGGTTTGATCTAGTAGAAAAGACTTTTGCTTCAGACGCCGTGTTAGTGCCTTACGTTGTTGGCTTCGTAAAAATACTGATTTTTTTAATAAAAAAAATTAAATTCATATTAATTTTTCACAGAATCTTATGAATGCAAAGTCAAATTTTTAGAAAATCAACTCTGTTTCATTTAAGAAAAAAATTATAATTTCAAAACTCCTTAAATTTAGTCTTTCGACATGTTGACACATATCTTTCAATCGTTCCTATTTCCAAACAAGAACATTTTCCATCGAATTAGCCTTGTAAACTAAACTAAAAACCTTATTAATTATAGATAAAATTATAAGAAACATGATTTTTTTTTCTTTTTTCTTTTTTTTTTTCCTTTGTACGGGGCGGGGCGAGGACCCGCATTTTTTAAAAGGCTAAACCCGCAACCCGCCCCGCCCCGCATAAATTTCTCAAATTAAGACCCTAACCTGCAAAAAAACCTGAAAACCCGATCCTCTGCGGGGCGAGGTGGGGCGGGTGCTGCGGGGTCGGGGCGGGGATTGCGGGTTTTGCACACCCCAA